>JAJEJH010000374.1:32695-275610 GCA_026122585.1 Anacardium occidentale | reverse complement strand
GTATGCCCTCTTCAACCGTTCCGCGGTGCTCCTATAATAATTATGAGTTATAGCACCAAAATTCTCGGTTGAGATTTGCTACAGCATTGAGATTTTAACAAAAAGGTATTGACTTTTGTGACATGTTGGGATCAACGAGTTCAGAATCGAACGGATGAAAGGAGTAAAACCTTTTTTGGCGGCCACACGTAAACTCTTCATTCAACCTACGAACCCTAGGTCATGTCCATCAAAATCTATGTACCTATTTACATCAATATAATCAATTCATATTCACCATTTGGGAGACAGACACCATTTAGATGCGTGCATATGTGTTTGCATTGCGTTAAAGAGCTCCATTATTTGGCTTTTGTTCTGTAATGAGGAAATGTACCTTTGGCGTTTTTGTTGTGTTGGCTGCGGTGGTGCTAGTAGTAATGGGTCGAGAGAAAAAGAGTTGGTATCAGTTTTTCCACAAGATAATCCTCTATCTACACCATCAACAACTCCTGTCCTTTGGTTTAAACTCGTATCTGTCTGCCCTTGACCTGCAACATTCATTATATAGATAGCGCCATTGCTCTCGCTTTATCAGACACCAAACAAATAATTCATCACATGGGTTGAAGTCAGTCCAATCTTAAAACCATTTTGTATAAGTTGAAAACAGTGATTCAAATGATAGTGTATCTGTCACACTTGGATGGCCAAGATCCCAAACAAAGAGAATCATATAGGAGCAATAAAATTTGTAGTTCATTAAGTGAAATCTTATTACCTGATCCTTTGTCAGTGCTCTTCACTGTTCTATACATCTGCATGAACACCCACAGAGAGAAAATGAGAAAAAGTCCACAATGCTAAGATTACCTCTAGATGCCATTTTGTCCTTACCCCTTGTTCTTCATCCCCTCTACAATTGAATCATAGCAAATACAAAAATAGAATACAATAAAGTTGAAAAAACAACTGTAGGAATCACAACAAAACCTATCTCATACGTAAGTTCAAATCTCAGGGTGGTGGAAAACAGTAACCCCACCTGCAAGTGACTCTTCACGTGAGCTAGGGTTAGATCCTTCACATTCATCAACTCTAAGACAGATTTCGGAGTTGCTCCTGTGACATTTTTTTTCCAATAAAAATAAGTAACCTGACCTGAATATGGTTTTCTCTCCAACATAAATGACTGCGTTGGTATTGCATAAAAACGCAAGCTTGAAATAAGCACTATATATGGTACAAACTAATGCAAAATAAACATTTCATCTTGTTGTTATATTTTACTTTCGTGGCCTCCAAGAAGCTGGACCGCATGAACAAAATGAGCATGTAAAGATGTTGTCCATCTCATTCTGGGAGCTCTAATGCTTCTTTTCACTCCATTAATCATTCTTGCATTCCTCTTGAACTCACGGCCATAGATTTGGGGTTGACATGGCTGATGATGATAAAGGTTTCTTGGTAGTTGCACTGAGGGAGGAGGAGCTAAATCAACCATTTCCAATCCTAGACTCAACGTGGGCTCACAAGGACCACTATTATAGGTGCTCCTGTCTGGATTAAAGAAGCCGTTTTCATGGCTTAAATCGCTCCCGCTGCTACCAGAGTCGGTGGCTGAGCACCCATCACTATAGAATGCATTTCTTGGCAATCCATCAACTCCTACTTCCTTGGCTTCACAATCTAAGGCAGATGGTGGGCTGATCTGTAGAGAAAGATCGGGCAAATTTGTTGGGGTTCTCATTATAGGGATCAATCTTGAGAACATGAGGACGATTGAGATCTAAGTTAGCCAAAAACCAAACACTGGGTTAGTTAATACTTGACAGGAAAAAGAGATATTTGGAATAAGAGAGCTAGAGAATGTAAAAAAGTTTGATAGGAGTTAATGAGGAAGCAAAAATGGGTTAAAACATTGAAAGGAGAGCTACCTTTGAGTATAACTGAAAAGGAGTGGTTGTGATTATATCATGAGTGCCTCATGATTATTGATTTGCATAGGTTTGTTTAGGGGTAATGGGAAACTTTTTAGTAGGTTTCCTCTAGGGTTGATAAAAAAGACCAAAGGGGAAAGATTTCAGAGACTACCAGTCAGATAAAAAAAATGCAGGAAAAGGAAAAGTAGCTGAATTTTTCATTTTTTAATTTTTGGGATGATACTTTGAAGGAAAAGTTAGTGGAAAGTGGAAGTTGTGTATTTAAGGATGCAGAGGATCAGAGACCTTTCCACGGAGAGAGAACGATTGAGCACTGCTATATCGTAATCTCTATAATGCGGAATGAAAAGGAGGTGCAGGGATACAATTTAATAATACTGGTTTACACAGGGAATGGTTGGAATTCGAGAGAGAAAAGTTTTAAATAAAGCCAAATAGAGCACTGTTCGATGGAATATTTGGAATGGAATTGAGTCTCTTTCTCTCTCCCTCTCACTCTCGACTATGTTGATAGAAGGCGACCCATTTAAATTCCCTAGAATTTTTTATTTCTCTAACCTTTTTGAGCCTCATATTTGAAAGAAAAGACCATTCCCAGATTTCACCACGAACGAGGATTGACTGGCAGCTCAATACATCGCTGTTCAACGCTGCACTCCAAGCATGCAACGGTCTCACCATTATTATGATTGATAATTATAGTTAATCCACATATTAAACGTTGAGATCATTGCAGTGCAGCGGCATTGAAGAAGTCGTTTAATAAAGTGCAGCTTAACTGGGCAATCTTACAATCTAGACTTGCCATTCAAAGTTGAAAAGAATATATGAAGGATGATTAAAATGGTCTCGTGAGAGGAAGGAGAAAAGCAATATGAAATGAACTGTTCAGAAGGAAGAAAGTGTCAGATTGGCTGGGGTGTCCGGCGACACTGGGCCTCAGACTCACATGCAAGTCTCTCTTTCGCCTTCCTTCCCATCCTACGCGCTTTTTTCCAACCTCACCTCCCTCTCCGGCCATTCCAAGAAGTCCCACCTTACCATTACAGAACCCTCTTGTTTTCTTATGCCAAATCCTTACAAGAATCTGACAGCAATCGTAATCATGCCCAATAAGACTCTTTCTCTCTCTCAGGGATAATTTGAGTTAAAACAAATGCTATTATAATAATAATAATGATAATTATCTATTCACTTATATATTTGAAAATATATTATGGTTTTAACAATTTATAATATAATATTTATATTTTTCATATATTATATATTTTTTAGAATGTAATTGTTATTTTTAAAATTATTAATGAGGAAATTGAAAGTTTAAAAATATATAATAATTTTTAAAAATAAAATAATGAAGATATAATTATAATTTTATTTTATAATAGGGAGGCGTGATCGGCGCGTGGAGAGAAAGGGGAGTCGGGAACGGTTGGAGTACGTGTAAGTGAAGGTTAAACTCAACGGCTAATTTTTGTCTAATCTTAATGGCGAAGTTCCCACCTCTCCAATATTCCCTCTCCGTGTCGAAATATTCCTCCCTGTCGAGCCCCACCCGCGCGTAGAAAGCCACAAAGAAAGACCACGACACAGCCCTCGGCGTCAACATGGCTCTCATCACGTGACCTTTACGGACGTGACCTTGTCTAGGCGATAAGCTCTTCCTTGTTCTCTTCTCTTGTTGTTATTCCCAGCTCGCAATCCCACGGCTTTCTCTTTTTTAGTTTAACCCACTTGTTTATTCCGTGATTAGACTCACAACAAGATGACTAGAAAGTGCTTAATCATTTGTTAATAGTTTTCGAAGCCACGGTCAGCGTCTGATCCGCTCTAGACTCTCCGGGAAATGAAACCCTTTTGTCTGTTCCATTCTCTCTCTTTCCTGCATAATCAGCTTGCAGTAAGGCCATATCCGGTCAACATGTCTCTCTCTGGCTCTCTCGCAATGCTTTGGCTACATTCCATATTCCACATGTTTGTCTCTTTTCTCTTCCTAATCTCATGATTACATACTTTTTTCTATCTTCTATTATACTGATAAACCCGCATGTATTGCATTCTGGCCTTGTGACTTCTGGCTTTGTGCGAGATTGCCAAGTAAGTTTGAGATGATATAATAAATAAAGGGCACGCTGATCAAGTGATTAAACAAAGAGTGGCCGAGTTGAAAAAATGGTGGATTTGCAAATCATGTTACAGAATAGATGGTTTAAGTTTCACTCTTATGACTTTGTCTTGAAGATTAAAATGAGATTCACTGGGAAGAATATTAGGTTCTTCATAGTGATTCGTGAGATAAGGATCAATACAGCATGTGTTGCATTTAATTCAAGTAATTTTTTATTATTATAATAAAAAATTGGCATAATTATAAATTCTATTGGATAATTCGTCATGTTTAATGGATAATTTAAAAATAATATTGAAATATTATTATAAATAAATGACTATATGTTAAATTAAATTAAATATGTGAAGATAAAAGAAAAACTACACTAAATCAAAGGTATAAAGTTATAGAAAAAACTATTCATAATTAATAAAAAATAACGGATAAACTCTAAAAAAATTATCCATTATTGATTATAAATTGTAAGAACCTTTAACAATAACACAAGAGTAATAATGTGGGAATCAATCAATTTGATATTTAGTCTAGGCCTTATTGCCTTTTTGTCTTTTTTTGCATTTTAGCAAACTTTAACTATCTTTTATCCTTTTAGCACAATGAAGAATAGTGGTTATATCAATAGGTGGCGTTGGATAGTTAATTAGAACTTAAAACTTACAATTCATAAGAGCTCGTCTAAGAGCCACAATTTTACCTTCCAGGCTTGCTTTAGACCTTACCTCATGTTGAAAACAATATTTATGTTACATTCATATACCACATTGTTTGAGGTGAAATGAAGGAGATGGATAGAGGTAGATGCCTTCGCCCCACAAAAGCAATATCATATTCTCAATACTCATTCTTTGTCTCTCATTCTCTCTCTAACGTCAATGAATGTTTCTTAAAACTTAAAAACCCAGTACGATCCTTATCTTTCAAAGGAAACATAATATTAAATAGAGAGAGAGTGTGGGAAGTATCAGTATACGCTAAAAGTCCAAGAACCACTCTTCAAAAAGCCATAAATATTAATAGATAAAGCATGAATCTTTTGCTCGTGTATACAAGGTACATGATTATGTTTTACCTTCAAATTTAAGCAACCCATCTTTCATTCATCAATTGTAATTAAATCGGGGATCACATTTATAGGCTGATCCTATGTCTGCAACCAGTTCTTACTGGGATTTTCAAACTCAACTCTCTTAACTTGCTTTTCTTGCATTAGCCTAAACATGGCTATCATACACCAGTTTAAGTGACAACAATGAGTTTGAAATTTGTTAAAGGCATATCAAGATTAAACATTTATTTAATGAAATGATTTTAGGATTGGATCATCCCACTACAATCACTGTAACTGAGAAGTTAAGACTCAAACACCTTGGGGGTCTCTCTCTCCATTATTGTTTTGATCAATCTTTAAAATTTCTTTTTCTATTGATTGGAAAGTTGGGTTTTTAATATTCTCTCAAACCCTCATCATCCTAGTTTCTCACAGTTGTCGAATGGATCACAAGGTACTTAAAATTTTAACCCTAGTTTTTGACTCTGGATATGTTTCCAGTGAAAAGAAAGCTTTATTTGGCCTTGGTCCGATCCTTTTCATAAACATGCTTAATGTTATAATTTTGTTGTTCAACTTATTGAAATATCTTGATTAACGGCCACATGATACTTTGTGATAAGGTGTCCTTCAAACCAATTAGGGACAAAGATAAATATGACTAAAATTTTTATAATGGGAAACAAGATAAAAATAAAAAAACAAGTTTCTCTTGTAAAAACAAGGATAAAATAAAGGTATTCTCATTTGTCAAGAATATGTGTTTTGTTTTTAGTTGGTGGTTTGAATTTGAAATAAAGTAAACAATTAGATCACATAATTATAAGATAACACATCAATTTATTTGTATCCTTTAGTACCTATAAGTATTAATTTGAATCAAAACAAACTTAAATATGGGTTGATTGAAGTTTGATTCGAACGGATAAATAGGTAGTTCAACTTTAGTTTGAATTCATCAAACTAATCCTAAAAAAAGTTTAAATTTGGCTTGAAAGGGGAATTTGAAACTTATAGGTCAACTTGAGTTTTTGGATCAAAACCAAAATGACGTTGTTTCATTAATTTAAAAAAAAAAACTACTTCAAATTAAAAATAATATCATTTTGATTATAAATATAATAATGTTGTTTTAATATATATCTAAATGACATATTTTGCCAATTAATTTGATTTCGCTAGATTCAAGTTATGATCAAGCTCAAATCAAGCCAAGCCAAGCCAAATGGTTGGCTCATGAATTGAATCGAGTTGAACATCTTTTGACTTGCGTTTGTCTTTTGACTTCCAATTAAGCCCAAAACATCGACTCAGTACAAATGAATTTGAGCCGATTTCTATCCAGCTAAGCTGAATTGCAAAACCAAGCTAATTCGACTCAGATCTAAGATTGAGGTCCAAATACGCTCCTTGGGCTACTAAGAGTCTACTTCAAGACTAGGGCTCAAATGCACTGGCGTTAAACGGGTCCAGGCCCAATTAGTTAGATCCGACTGAATCATAATCTTTTCAGTCACTCTCTGATTATCGATTTTTCATCCCCGACTTTCGCACTTTCTCGCCTTCGTCTTTGTTGGATTTTCGCTGCAATTTTGAGGAACAGCGAGCAAAGATGACGGTTTTTCACTTTTTCAACTGTGCGATTCTTACTTTCGGTCCTCACGCCGTCTACTACTCCGCTACTCCATTGTACTTCTTTATTTTGACTTCCTTTTCATTGCTATTCGTGCTCAAATTCTTGTGTTTTGGGTTATTTTTAGATCAGTGAACTTTACTTTCTTGCTAATTTTGTTCATACGTGTAGATCTGAGTATGATACACTTGGTACTTCTATTAAAGCGGCTCTTGTTTATCTCGGAACAGCTTTGGTTAAGGTTAGGTTATTGATTGAAGCGATGGATTATAGTTAAGCTAGGCCTTAACTAAAACTAATTGATATGCTTGATGGCAGCTTGTTTGTTTGGCAACGTTTCTTAAGGTATCAGAGAATGACAACTTTGACCCATATCAGGTATTACTATTATTTCTTTTCATTTGTTGCAAAATAATAGAGTGGAAGTCGCTATATGATTTTTTATGAGTAGATGTTATGGTTTCAATTTCCTTGCGCACTTACTTGTTTCTTGCTGTTCCATTGGAACCTAGTTAGTTTATGCCCTGTTGAAGCAAAGCTGTTCTCCACTAGAAATTATTGACAAGTTGTTTAATGTATATCCTTACTCAGTTTAGCTTGGTTGCAAAATTTACTGTCAATATTTCTCTCTTCTTCATAGAATTGGGCATGCCGGTCCTTTTTGTAGGGTGTTTACTATGAATGTTAAAGCTGATTTCCGTGGGTGCATAGTGTTTAAACCAAATGTTAAATAAAATGACATTCATTCACGTGTCTTATTCCTTCTGAGTGTATTTTGGATTTAAATAAAAATCCTTGCTAGCAACTTCATGATATCAGTTGGTTTAGCTCAATAGTCAATATCTATTATTAAGTGATATGTAGAAGTACAGAGATTTTGAGAGGTTGCTGAAGTTTGGTGAATTTATGAGTTTGGTGTTTCTAGATTGCAACATATGCTCAACCTTTTAAGTCCACGTATGTTGCAACATTAGCATTTGGTAGCTCTGTAGGTAGTATGATTCAAATAGATTTCATGTGTACCAAAATATGCTTGTTTTCTTTTTTGGTGGATTACTTGTGATGCTTTGATTATCATAAAAATGTGTGGCCATTTTATCTGCAGGAACTGTTGAAAGCTCTAATCGGCTTTGTAGATGTTGCTGGACTTTACTTTGCCTTGACCCAGTTGACTCACCGGAACATCTCTCAGAATCACAAATTTCAAGCTGTTGGGCTTGGTGAGTGAAGCTTGCTTTAGTCACATTTTGTTTGAATCTCAATTTTTTATGTTCTCTCTTTGTAATACCAACAAAAAAAAGTTAATATTATATTATCCGCCATTTATGATAGATGTTCATGAAGAAGATACTGAGTTAGGAATTTCCTTTGTGCTCTCTTTTTTGCTCTATAGTAAGGGAAATGGTATAATTAAAAAGACCAGTTTAACAAGTTTTTGTTTCCCAATAATTTAAGTTACATTCATCAAGCAACCGATAGTAAAATAATACACAAAGGAGATAGGAGGGAAAAATGATACAGGAGAGAAATGATTGAGCAGGGTAGCTGAGTTCTCATAAGCATGTATACCTTGCAAAATTTCATCAAACTGATGCACAATGTGGGTAACAAAATGGACTGTTGGCTATTTTCACTGATGTACTGTTTGCATGTACTGACTTCATTATCTATATTGTCCTTAAAATATGATCTGTATTGAAGATGCTAAATTATAAGTGCATCTTCTTTAAGTTTGTGATACAGGTAACCTGTTCAGAAGCCAGCAATGGTAACACTGTGCATTTGTATACTTTTTGTCTGTTGACAGCATGTGATATTATTAGTAAATTAACTTCTTGTTCTATTTGTATGGACTTCGTAAACTGTTTGTTAATCTTCAATAGCATCATGGAACTTTCTGTTCTCTTTTTGACAGGGTGGGCTTTTGCGGATTCTGTACTACATAGATTGGCACCACTTTGGGTGGGTGCTAGAGGACTGGAGTTTACTTGGGATTACATTTTGCAAGGTCTAGAGGCTAATGCAAATTTGGTATGTTTACGTTGATCATGGATAGAAGTTCCATTCATTCACTGATCTTACTGCAAGGAAATTTTAGCAGCACTTTAGTAGGTCAATTTGATCTGGGGAATTTTGGCATTGCACTCTAAAGTGAAACATCTTGTGGTGGATTTGTGTTCAGGTGTTGAGCATAACCCTTGCTGCATTAGGTTCTTTAATGTGGCTTCGCAAGAACAAACCCAAGACATTAATTCCTATAATATACGCATGTGCCGGAATTGTAGCAACCATGCCATCCATTACAAGGTTATTAACTTTTCAAACTTCTTTACAAAATCATAATTTAGATAATAAGAAAAGTTCATCTTATTTTGCTTCTTTAAGATTTGATTTTTTTTGGGACACATTGAAATTGGATAAATATTAATTATGGTCATTCAACTTCAAAATATAGGAACTTGAAGGACTTTATGTATTGTAAGGTCTTTTGACTAATTTATTTCTGTAACTTTTAGCCATGCTTTGTTACCTTCATAAGACTGTTATCAGTATGTTTTATCATGTGATTTATTAGATCCACACTGATTAATGCAATTTGTAGTGGTGTCTATTTTTACTTCTGTTCTGATAAATTCCATTTGCAGCTATCTGAGGCGAGGATTGGGGTGGCAATTCCCAAAGGTGGTAGGCTTTGAACTTTTTACCTCTTTGATAATGGCTTTCATTAGTTGGCAACTTTTTGCTGCATGTCAAAAACCATCTACCTGAGGTAGCCCACTGTTTTCTTCCAAGGCAATGTTCTTACGAAGCTTAGTTCTCTTTTAGATGGCTTGTGACGGCAATGGCTCTTGCTGTCTCTAATTAATTTTGATTTCGTAATAACCAACTCATATAGGAATTTCTTTGATGCAACCCAACAGTTAAATTCATGAAAAATTTTGGACGAAAGATGAGGTGGTCCTTTACAGTCCCCTGATGTCTACTTGGAGCCCCGACTTTATTTATTAAGGCTGATATGGGTGTTTGAAAGAATTAACTCCAAATGCCTATCGATGCCTCTGTTTAATTGGCTGAATTGTCGGCTTGACTTTGATTTAAATGAAAAATGGTTTAATTTGAGTTTGTTGATCTAAAGGTAAAAATTATACAAATTTGATTTAAATAAAAAATGATTTAACTTAAGTATAACTCAGGTTTAATTTAAATTTATGATTTATTAACAAAATGATGTTATTTTATGTAATAAATAAAATAATATTATTTTAATAATTGTTTAATATAATTCAATTTGAACCGTTAGTTAAGATCAAATGTTGGATTTGTGTTGAATTATCTATTTGATTTGTAAGTTGAAACAAGTTGAATTTTATTTATTTTAAATTTGGTTTGATTTGAAATTGATTTGAGATTAATTTAAATGATCCTAAGTTTAATCAATTTGATTTGGGACCAACCCCTTAATTGAAGATACCTCGTTATACCATTTATTTTTAGGCCAAAGGACATTTTCTCACTCATAGTTTGAGGCTAGGACAAATTTCCACCCGTTTAAGTTTAAAAGCCCAAATTCCCATTCATTATCTATTTTTTATATTAAAAATAATAAATATACAGTAATAATCAAGAGTATTTTTATCTTTTTAATATTAAAATTTTATAAATTAATAAAATAAATTTTATATAAATATAAAATATTAAAAAAAATTTAAAATTTGGAAATTCAAAAAAGCCAATAGCCATCGCCGTCGACACTGACGGCGGTGGCGGCTCATAATAGAACCAGGTGACCATTTCCGATCACCTGGTTCTAGGGGAGGTCGGATCTGGCCTCCTCATTCGGTGGAGACGACCAAATCGACCGCCTCCAATTTCGGAGGAGGCGGCCAGATCTGGCCTCCTCTGCCTGAAATAAAGGTCGGAAACTATCGTAAAGGGTTGGCCTTGACCCCATTGGCCGTTTCCGATCTTTATTTCGGGCGGAGGAGGCCAGATCTGGTCGCCTCCTCCGAAATTGGAGGCGGTCGATTTGGTCGTCTCCACCGAACGGGGAGGCCAGATCCGACCTCCCCTAGAACCAGGTGGTCGGAAATGGTCACCTGGTTCTATTATGGGCCGCCACCGCCGCCGGTGCCAGCGGCGATGGCTGCTGACTTTTTTGAATTTTCAATTTTTTTTAATTTTTTTAATATTTTTTATTATTTAAAAATTATTTTATATTTTTATTATAAATTTTTAATTTTTAAAAGGATAATTTAGTAATTTTAATAAAAAATAGGTGATAAGGACTTGGGCTTTTTAAACTTAAGCTTTTTAATATTTTTTATTATTTAAAAATTATTTTATATTTTTATTATAAATTTTTAATTTTTAAAAGAATAATTTAATAATTTTAATAAAAAAATAAGTGATGGGTGGGACTTCGGGCTTTTAAACTTAAGTGCGTGGGAATTTGTCGCAGCCTCAAACTATATGGGAAAATGTCCTTTGGCCTTATTTTTAATGGAAATGTAAACTAAAGGTTAAAATTTATTGCGAAATTTTACAAAAGCTTTCCTGCAAACTTGAATTTACAGTAGAAGAAATCATTTCAACATCAGATGGAGAAGAGTAAGAGTCACTCAGATTCTTCCAGCCATGCTTCAATTCGCAGAAGAACAAAGCCAACCGCCACCCCAATTAGAACAAGTCCATTCATAATGGCAGCAATCTTGAATATCTCAGACGCAGCATCACAGGTGGACGAAAGTGCACCGCCGCCGCCGCTGCCACCTCTTCTTTTGGATGTCTTGAGGGAGCTCACAACATTTGCGAAGCACTGCTCGGTGCATAGTGGTAAGCCGAGAGAGATCACCTCGTTGTGAGCTTTAAGACCTCCATAGGAATTCAATCCATTCAGATACAGCACCTTCTTCATTCTCTTCTGGACGGTTCTGCTGCCGCACCTTACCACGGCACCGGTGACTGTTGCTGCAGCAAAAACTGCTGATGTTGCCATCTCCGTTATGCCCACAATCTAAAAACTGAAAATTCCATGTTCAAAACCAAGTATCAATCTACTAAATGTCAATTCGACGAAGTTGAATAGTAAAAACAAAAATTGGAAAACGAAAAAGATGAAAGAGTTAAGAAATGATTGCCTTTTGTCGAAGGACGAGTGTTTGCTGCCAAAGGCAAAACTCAGAAAGGTAACAGTGTATTTAGAGACACGGGTTTTGGATAAGGTAAGACAAGTTATGGATGGTTGACAAGCCTTGCACATTAAAAGGTAAAGACACCGCGAGGGTTAACCAAAAGGGATCATTCAGGTGATTAAAATTCGAATTACAATGAAAATCTATTCATAATTTATTTGTTCTATGATTTGTAAGTTTAGATAATCACAAGTTCTCGAATACACTTCTTAAGACTACCAGAGGACCAAATGCCCATTTTCGGAGTGTCTGTAGTGGAAAATAATTATTCATTTGTGTTGAACGGAAGTGATTGATTCAATAGAAGATGCATAAACTTCAATTCATTACCAACCGAAATCCTAGATGGAGGCCAAACTCAAGCTACCTGGGCTTCATTTACTTCTGTATCCTGATCTGATATGCTGTTTTTTAAACGTTATCCTGTACAGAAAACAGAACCCAGAGCTGTGTTTGGTTGTATTTGGATTTTCCTATCGTGGGTTTGGTGGGACTAAAATCTGGAGGTCTTGTAGTGTTCTTTCTGTGTGGCAATAAATTGGAAAACTTGTTTCAGAAACAACTTAGTTGTTACACTTATTACATTTCCAGGGACCACTACAATCCAATCTGCCAAGTTGTATACACGATAATGCGTGAATATGATTTCTTTCTCTCAACTGTTTTGAATTGATTGTCTTCCCATGATGACCCTAGAACTTGTGGTGTACTCTGCATGGATTATAGCCATTAATATCCAGAAGCATTTATTAACTTGAAAAGATTCCTAGAAATATCAGCAATCATCTAGTTCTTTTTATATGCAGAATTCCCAAGGTTAAGCAGAAAAGATTTATACCCATGGATTCAATCAAAAAGCATCTTTGAATATAGTCCATGACCAAACATGGAAAGCGGCTGAATCTCAAATGGTAAATATGCCAGATTGGGTTATATAAGACAAGGATTTGTTGTAAGTAAAATGGATAGAGATTGCCCCTACCTTGCAATGGGGGGGCACCCAAACAAGAGGACATGAATCCGAAACTTGCTGGAGTCATATTAAGATCTGTTTCTTGACGACACTGAAAAATTACTCAAGGAACAAGCTTAATAGCAAGATTGCTCCCTTCTTCAGGCAAAATATAATAAAGGAGGCACTGTGATGGTAAATATCTCTTAGATACATACAGGGGAAAGGCAAATGCAAAATCATTGAATATCATTACTGAGAAAATGATCATATTTCAATAATGGATGCTGTCTCCAAACCATTTTGACTGTATTTAAAGTAACCAGCAACTTCCTCAGCTAACATAAAATATCAGAGCAAACTCTGCATGCCACTAAATATGAGAAATGCAAAAATATTCAACAGGAATAAACAATTTTTTTTCTGTTCACAAGGGATCACCTTCGAGAGCTGCAGAGCCAGTTTGCTTCAGCATCTATTACTGCAGCTGGGTCCAAGATTCAAACTTGGGCAATAACTGCAAGTATTATCTTTTTCACAAGAGTTGCAAGAGGCAACAGAAGGGCCCATCTTTGGTCAAAATGAAAATAAAAGCATCCATCCAAAAGTGCCCCAGTCCTACATTTCCAAATCTTCTGGAACAGCTGACAAATCTTCTTTAAATGATGGATTCAGAAACTTAGCCACAAAAGCCCACAGCTTATAAACGTCTTCAAAGTTGGTCAAAAATCCAAGTGATGCTGTAACAACCTCGACTCGAAAAAAGACATTTTTGCCATCTCCACAGCCATTCACCATTGGCTTGCACAAGTCTGCATCTTGAAGCTCAAATGCTCCACAGTGCTGTTTTGGACTGTCTACTACCCTAACATGACTAAGGATACCAATCCCAAGAGATATACCATTGTTCTCAGCCAACTTTTGAACAATTTCAGGATGAATTAGCCGTCTTCCACTACTATCTTTCACATTAAAGGCTACAGATGCACCCCTTTCATATTTGATCTTAGGACCATAAATCTGTACAAGAGGCACTCCTGAATCCTCGCCTGAATTTGGCAACCGAAGTTGAAGTAATGAGATTACCAGCCAATTTATTAAATAACGCAATCTGAGGGTAGTTTTGTTGAGACCCAACATATTAATGTGATCAAGATGCCGACAAATCGTTTCAGGCTCCCTCCTTTCCCACTCTTGTTCATCACCATATTCCATGTCACTCAAACACTCATCTTCACCTAGCGTGGTTAAGGAAATTTCCCCTTGCTCCAAGTGGCTCAAGTTTTCTTTCTGGTTGTCTTCCACGCAAAAAGATACCCTGTGGTCCATGCTTGCCACCCGATCATTCTCCTCTAAAACAAAAAATCTTCCACCACCAAACCTATCCCCTTCCCTTCTTCCCAACAATCTAAACTCTCCCTCTGTCTCTCTTCTTATTGCGCTCTCTTTTTCTTGGCAAATTTCAGAGGCTGAAACACTCTCAGTGTTGCAATCACGAAGAGGTGAAATCTGATTCTTGGTTTTGACCGCATTTATTGTAGACCTCAACTTACAATCAGGCAAAAGTGATCCATTCCTGATTTCATATTCTTCTTGAATTTCTCCAACAAGCTGGAAATGTGTATGTTTGCTACCATTTCCAGAAGCCGCTTCTGTTTCAACAGAATCTTCTTCTTCAGGTATCACCCTAACACGATCAAGGTCTTGGGACATTGATAAAACAGCTGCATCAAAAGAAAGCACATTATCATCCTGCATCGGAAGCTTAACTCTCCTGTCATCATAAATTGGGCTTTTGGATACTTTTGATATTGCTTTAGGAGAGATTCTTTTTCTGTTCCTCTTCCCTGAAAACCATGAAGGCGGTAGGGGTGAACTTGCTTTCTGCTTAATCAACTGGCCAGAATTGTCAGATCCAAGTGGACTCTGACCCAAATCAATCCAGTATGAATTATCTGATGACTCATCCTCACTGAAAATAGGACTTTTCATGACCTCCCCAACTGAAATACTCCCAGTTTCTTCATATATTGTGCTTGCGCCATCCCTATCTGAGCTATTATCATGATCAATCTCTATTTCAAACACATCCCTGACTTGATTGGAAGTAAAAACACCTGAGAAGGCAGGCATCTGTGATCCCCCATGGGATTCAGGCATTGAATCTTCATTACCATCAATAGCATCATCTCCAATTCTAGCCAAAACATCAAGACCATCCACAGAATCACTCAAATACTGGGGAAAAACAGGAAAGATCTTCACCATACCAGACCCAGTACGACCAGACTGATTCTGAAGTGTTCCCATCACAGATTTCTTGATCAAAAGGCAACCAAACCCAGTTGGATCAGACCCAAATACCCTATAAAAAGAAGTGATAATAAAATCTGGCCGGAATAGGGACAGCCCTAATGAATCCATATCCTTCGGACCCAATGACCCAGCATCAAGCAGTACATGCCAATTGTTTTGTTGAGCTAGTGCCATCCATTGGTAAGAATACTTAGCTCCAGTTACTCGAGACTGAACAGGAAACACAAATAGCCCATTTGTGCAACCCTTTTTCTTCCTTTTCTTATTTGAAATCTTCTTTCTAAGCTCCCTAGAGCAGAGTTTCAAAGAAGGATATTTAAACCACGCACTATAAACCTTGGCACCTTTCTCTTTAGCACTCTGAGCCATCCAGTTCACAGACTGGCTTTCATGATCAAACATGGTCAACAGCTTCTTATTGGTCTCAAAAGGGTATGATTCAGCAAGCAATTTAAACGCAGAACCCCTACTAACAGTAAAGACCATTCCATATTCATTTTCAGGAATGTTTAAATATTCCATAATCCTACTCTTGATATCATGTTCAGCAGTACCTTTCTCGGCACCACCATAAAGAGCATGGTTGCTTAAATTAGCAGTAATTTCAGACAAAGTAAACGTTGAAGACTCCCAATTTAGTTGAGTCTGAATGTGAGAAAACAGCCCAAAGCCACAGTAATCAAGACATACGTTAGCAAAAGACTCGGCCAAATGTCCATACTCATCTGACCGCAACTGATCAACCTTTTCAGTAGACTGGAATTTGGGGTACATTGTTAAAAACTTTGAGAAGGCATCGCTTAGCTCTAGAATTGAATCCTCTGAACTGAAAATTCGGTCCGCAGCCAGAGCAGTTGCTCGGAGAAACTCCTTCTGGGCATGGAGTCTAGCAAGAGAGCGTGATCGGCCTAAGCTTGTTTCATGGTTGAGTGAATCAAAATCAATGTCCTGAGATTTTGCTAAAGACCCTTCTTCGGATGCCTCCTCTAAAGCCTCTTTGAACTTGTTTTCTTGCAATTGACGAAGCACAGAAGTTCTGTGCTTTACGTCCACGGTCAAACCAGAACGGTTTCTTCTTCTGGTTTTCTTGTCCATGATTAGAACTGCACAGTGAGTTATTGGCTTCCATAGTGAAAGATGCATAGATGCTACCCTCTCTGCAACCAACCAATCTAACTGCTATTCAGAAATAAAGAAACTCAAACAAAGACCCCCAAAGAAAAGGAATCGGTTTCAAACTCAAATGCAAAGCAAAGCGAGCATCTAGGTTGTTGTAGAAATCAAATGTTTTCTTTTTGAATCAGATAAGTAGTCAAAATTTCAAACTGAATGAAATTCCATGCTTTGGCTGTACTGAAGTCTGAAGAGGAGGCTTTACTTTATGCGATAGTGCCTACAAAATTCAAAAACAGCATATCAAGATTCTCATATTAAGACCAATAAACTTTTTGAGCAAGATCAACTAAGAATTGTTCATAAAGAAGAGAAAGAGATTAAAAATTAGAAAAAGAAAAAGAAAAACAAAGGAGATTAGAATCAAACCTTTAACGCGATCAGAGAAACTTAGCTTTGCCATCCCTCAAGAGCCCATAACTAATTCAAATTAATTCAACAACAGTATCACATTGAATTCCCAAGAAAATTAAATACGGTTCCCAAAACCCCACAAAAGATACAAAACCCAGATTAAAAGTCATCCCACCAACAAGAGAATAAATGGCTGTGCAAATTTTCCCAAGACCCAAAACCCAAAGCCTTAAAATTTTTTGATGTTTTACCCCATAAAGTAATATGTCAACCAGAAATGCCCACAATTAACAAAGGCGATATAAATGCAAATCCTCAAACTCAGTCGAACACTTCAGCAGAGAAAGCAGGAAGCCAAAACAGCCTCACCAACTTCCCTCCTACTATCAATACTAGCCAACCACTTTTTTTATTTTCTGTTCGTTTCTTTTCCCTTCTTCCAATTCAATCTTCGAGTCTCAGTATTTGGACAAGTGACTGAAGCTGAGAGAAACCAAGTAAAACCAAATCCTCGGCCACCAATCAACTCCTCATTTACTAAAGCCACTTAATAAAACATGTCTGCATTGAATGCTGCAACTCTCTTCTCCTCCTCATCATTAATTACACCACAATTTCTATCAAGTTTCCATTTTTACCCTTGTCAACTTATTTTTGTCATCACCAATCATTTTTTCGTGAGTTCACAAAGTGGTAGCAGCATTATTTGATTTACTGATCTTTTTTCTTTTTTCCTTTTTCACTTTTTTATTCTTTTTTATATTCCTCTGCACTAGTGATGCAGAGTGTTTGAGACAAGTTGCTGGGGAAGTCACTTTGACCTCTCCTTTCCCTCCAAGATTTCCTTGGCTATCACCATAACCATTTGGCATCTTAAGTTAGGAGACTTAAAATCAAACCCAATTCAATATTCATATTACACATACATAGGATTGAATTTGAATCAAACTAAATACAAATATATATATATATATATATATATATATATATATATATATATATATATATTCAGGTTTAGGTTTAATTGTTATGATTTGTATTTATATTTCTATTCATCGAATTTTTTATATTAAATTTTATATTCATGTTTGATTCATATAGTTTAATTCGTATTTATATTCGATTCATATAATTCGTATTTATATTTTATTAACATTTATAATTAATAAGAATAATAAATCAAATATAATTAAAAAATTTTAATTTTAATTTAGATTCGTATTCGTATTCGATTTATATAGTTCATATTTAAACTCGTATTTATTAATTTTTAAAACTATAGTTTGGTTTTGTATTCGTATTTAAATTTAAATTATTTATTTTAAATTTATTCGAATTAAATTTAAAAATAAATTTAAATATATTCAATTTGAATTTAATTTTATATGGATGTAATGGTAAATGGCATAAGGGTTGCTTGCTGCATCCTGCACAGAGAAGAAGCGATAACCTAAGATTGCAACTCGACATATGCATCAGGCTCGTGGATACATGTCCCATCTCAGCTGTCATTTTAAAAAAAGTTGGGTCAACTCACGTGAACATCACAACGATAATTTTCAAGTCAATATCATAATCACCATCGCTGTTTTATTCGGATAATGCACGCAGGCTAATATTGTAAAAGTCTGTTGGTACTTTGGATTCCAAATTTCCGGTGCGTAAATTTTCAAGTTTTCGCTTGTTTCTAGGTCCAAAAGCATCGTGGTGGTGGGCTTAGCTTTCTTTCTTTCTTTCTTTCTTTTGACCTAAAATAGCTTTAAAATATCATCAAAATTCGGATGAACCAGGGTAAGGTTGTTTGACTGATGCTTGGAGTTGGACAGTCAATGGCTTGGGCCATGTGAACCGCTGCGGTTGACCTATGGTCTCCGGTTCCCGGCGACGTCAAACAACCAACTACTCAATTTTTCTTTTTGCATAATGTCGTCACTCCCGAATTTAGATTCCCAGGTTCATTGCCCGGTAGAAGGCAATGTTATTGTCCATGTTTCATTTTCCTGAATATTTTACTTCTTGAAACACTGTAATGACATTAATGCTTCTGACAAACAACAAACAACCAACATAAAATATTTTATCCATATCCACTACAAGTCAAGATTGCATTAAGAGAATGGATTATCGTGGAACTTTCAATCCAATAAAGGCTTACTGAACGTACTAGAGAGTGTGGTTAAATTACAGTTGTGAGGGGAGTGAGATGGCCCGAACCATGATGCCACTTTTCAGTGTCTTCTCTGTTGTTTCTCACTGAGCTTGTGGAGATCAATGGGATTTTAGGGCTCCCTTTTATCTTCCTGAGTGCGTGATAATGGAAAAAGAAAACTAATTTGTGGGTAATGAGTAGGGAAGACAGTCTTTTTGAAGAGAGACAATTAGGTGTTGGTTTGCTTGCCTTATAATTGTCAAATTTAATCTTTATTTCACATAAAGGGTTCACCAATATCTAAGTGAGTGGGGTTGCTACAAAATTTAAAGCTTTGTATTTTAATTTTAGTTTTCAAGATGAAGCAGACAGACAGACAACCCTGCAAGTGTTTGAGGGTAATGTCTTTTCTTACTCTTTATTTTTTACACACAAAACAAGAACAATTTTTATATATTATTGATATTCTTTTTTTTTTTTTTTTTTTATAGCTTACATGATAGAGATTTATGTGTCTATATGGATAATAATGATGTCATAAATATGAGTTTAAAAATTTTTAATTTTGTAGTTTAGTAGGGTTCTAGATTAAACTTATTGTTTTGTTATTAAATTTTGTATATGAAATTGTGATTAAAATAATTTTAAATCAGTAACAGAAAAATTATACAAGATTTTCATAAATAAATGGGTTTTTCTTGCAGGAAACAAATAAAGATGGGGTTAAATAAAATTTTCATCTACAACACACACATAGGGGTGCCATAGAAAAATTTTTCACATGTGAGGGTAATTGAAAATTTTTATGGATGATCATTTCAGGGTAATGAAAAATTCTCAGGGATGCAAGGAGATATTGTAGGGGTATATATTCGGCTTGAACCCTTATTTTTAACACGGTCTAAGCACGTCTTACAAAGTTATGAATCGAGTTAAGTCAGGGGTCATGTAGGCTTATGGTAAAGTCCTTTGAGCAAAGCCTGTGAACTAATTTAGCATTGAGAGATAAAGAATAAAAATTATTGAAAGAAATAATATAATGGGTCCATCTATATGAAAGCACACGACCTCACCCCATGCAAAGAGGCATGCCTCAGGAGTTTGGGCTATATCTTGAGCCGGTTTGACTGATTAAGTCTGTCAATTAACAAGTTTAAGTATGGTGTGACTTCTAAACATGATGGATTGCACCAAAGTCAAACCGATATGACTTGTTGTCATGTTTGGATGCATATATTGAGGGTAATCAAAGTTCCCAAATCAAGAGTTAGGTCCTCTAATTAGGTCCGATCAAATGGGCGTAATTGTTATATCCAACTGATAGCAAATTACCGTTTCGGTGGTGACAGAATCCAGCCTACTCGTAATACTTCGGTCCTTTTGAGTTCCGTTCATCATACCTCTATGCTATCTACTTCTAGTCCACATGCCAGACATGGATCGATGAGGCCCGAGTCATGTTTGACATATGGGCTTGGAGGCCGAAGTCCTAAATCGAGTTTCAGTAGCCTTCAATTCTGCTAGTGTTTTGGCATCCCACCGACCTTGAGAACATGAAAGACTGGAAGAGATGGAATTGCGCTGATGGCCATCTGTTTTAGTCGAAAGGTGGACTTGGTTCTTGGTCTTTCTCCCTAATTTCTTTTAGCCAGTTGGATATTATCTTTAAGATACGTCAAATCTAAATCTGTGTGGCATCTCAAGTATGTTGATTCGTATATTCATTGTCTCAATCCTCCCTTTGTACTGACTTACCAGGGTTGATGCCTTGTTTCAAAATGGAACTTCAGATAGCTAGGTAAAACCCAAAAGAGAATCTTTCAGAATCTTACCAGCAATACAGGAGAAAGCAACAGCAAGGCCAATTCAAAATTCTTACAGTGTCATCAGTCATGGCACTTAAGGGCACATTTGGTGGTTCATCCATTCCTTCTGCATAATCCAGACAAGCTTTAGCGCCGGGATGTAACCAAGATTCCAGAAAGAATTTTCAAACAAAACCCACTACATCTTGACAAACAAAATTACAGAAAGATTTAAAAAACAATCCTGGAAATTAAGCCATTATTTTAAACTGATCACATTGTATATATATTAATACCAATCCTTCGTCCCCTGATCATCTAGAACTCATTTCTCTATGGCCACTTCGGGCCGCACTGCCCTTTGCCTCCTCTATTGCTCTTGGCTGTTTTGCCTTCTTGTTTCTCCTGTTCTTCATTAAAAAATCCAAGTTCACTTGGAAGAAGATGGAGCCTATCAATCTTCCATCAGTTTCAGGTACCATTTATATATCAATATATATACATACCCATATTGTTACTTCTTTTGAGTGATACTCGTTGGTATCATAAAGTCATTTAGATTTTGATCACTTGGAAAAGAAGTACTGAATTTTTTCTGTTTATGTGGGGTTTTGATGGACGAATGGGTGGGTGCAGAGATTCCAAGGTTGCCTGTGATCGGGAACTTGCTACAGTTGAAAGAGGAGAAACCACATATGACGTTCACTAAATGTGCTGAGAAATATGGACCGATTTATTCCATCAGGACCGGAGCTTCTACTGTTATTGTTCTTAATTCGACAGATGTTGCTAAAGAGGTCGGCTTCCTGTCCTCTCTTCACTCTTCTCCTAGTCTTCGCTGAAATATGTTATTGGTTTACTTCTACACAAAACCTGGCTGGGCTGCTCGATCCAATATTTATGACCCCACTATGTGCAAAGACGACTTTAAGGATACAGCAAAGTCTACTCCCAGGAATCCACCACAAGTATAAAAAAGTTATCTACAGTAAAAAATCTAATATAAGAAGATTCTGCAGTAAAAGATTAGGAATCTCAAATAAACGATTACAACAATGTTGATAGAAAACAATCGAATTTCCAGTGATTTTTCATCCCAAAAATGCAAATGTGATAAATATGGTGGTTTATCTTATGCACAGAGCATTTCGGAAGTAGAAATAGTTGCCAGTTTATGTTTCTTGCTTATTTCAGGCCATGGTGACCAGATTCTCATCCATTTCAAGGAGAAAGCTATCAAATCCCCTGAAGATTCTCACTGCCAATAAGTGTATGGTTGCTACTAGTGATCATGGTGAATTTCACAAAATGGCAAAACGAAGCTCTGTAACAAATGTACTGGGTGCAAATGCACAGGTTTGCTACCATAACTTTCTCTGCTTTTCATTGTGATTTATGTGGTAAATTGATTCTGATGCCAAAACTAAAGTTGAGCTATGCCCTTGAAACGCCAGAAGAGACATCGAACCCATACAGACAGCATGATGGAAAATTTATCAAGCCAATTTCATTCTTACATCAAAAACAATCCCCTGGAACCTGTGAATTTCAGAAAAATATTCGCGTTTGAACTTTTTGGAATAGCAATGAAAGAAGAAGTTAATTCATTTTCTCGGAAATTTATGTTCGCTGTGAGACTTACTCAAAACATTATGCATTCTGATAGAGGAATTTTCAGGCTTTAGGAAGGGACGTCGAATCAATACATGTGAAAGAGCTTAGTGCCGCTTTGTCAAAAGAGGAGATACATAAAATTTCAGTGACAGACATGATGCAGGGTGCTAGTGAGGTGGACTGGAAAGAGTTCTTCCCATATCTAAAATGGGTCCCCAATAAGAGCGTAGAGATGAAAATTCAACAAATAAGTTCCCGGAGACTTGCTGTGACGAATGCTCTAATGGGTGAGGAGAAAAAACGAATTGCTTTAGGAGAGGTAGGCTTCTCTTGCCTTGAGACAAGTGTTTCCATCATTGAATACATGGTTTTAATATGTTTCTTGGTTCAATCTTAACAGGAACGAAACTGCTATGTTGATTTCTTGCTATCTGAATGCAAATCGCTGACAGAGCAACAACCAACTATGTTACTGTAGGAGACAATCCTTGAGACCTCAGAGACTACTTTAGTTGCGACAGAGTGGGCTATCTATGAGCTTGCTAAGGGCCCAACCTGCCAGGTTAATCGATAACCAGTCAGTTGTTCTGGTTTTCTACGTAATGTAATTTCACTTCTAATAATTCCTTACGGGTATTCCAGGATCTTCTTTGCCAGAAAATCATAAAAGTTTGTGGGTCAAGCAAGATTACAGAGGAAAACATAGCACAGATTCCTTACTTAACTGCTGTATTCCATGAAACCCTAAGGAAGTACAGTCCAGCTCCAATGGTTCCTCTGCGGTTTGTTCATGAAGATACTGAAATAGGTGGATATTATGTCCCTGTTGGAAGTGCGGTAAGTATAGTAATCCTATGGCCATAAGACTGTTTCCCATTCCCACCTTTAAAAAAAACTTACAAAATTCACAAACTGAAGTGGATAATGGGTGGCAATTTGTTTTTTTTATACTTGAAGTTGGAAAATTGTCTGGGAAATAGTCATTTGGCCTAATCCTTATATATATTAGTCGTCAATTTGGCAGCAATACTAACATATTAGTTGTTTTTTTTTTTTTTAGATTGCCATAAACATTTACGGGTGTAACATGGATAAGAAACATTGGGAAAATCCTGAAGTGTGGAAGCCTGAGAGATTTCTTGACAGTAAAGTAAATATGATCCCATGGATCTGTACAAGACAATGGCCTTCGGAGCTGGAAAGAGGGTCTGCGCAGGCTCTCTTCAGGCCATGTTGATAGCTTGCACAACTATGGGCACGCTGGTGCAGGAATTCGAGTGGAGACTGAGAGATGGTGAGTAAAACAATATTGATACTCTTAGCCTCACCACTCGCAAACTTCATTCTCTGCATGCACACATAAGGCGCAGAAATTAAAATTGGGAAACGACTCATAAAGGACTCATCCTATTTCTCTGCACAACAAAATTGATCTATTTACTTAATGATGCCATTGAGTCTTATCTTTAGAAGTAATCCATTTCTGCATTGCACATTCAAAAGGACTTTCTATTCATCTTTTGTTTACCTTTTCTGCTTAATTCTTGATTTTATTTGTCACACAAATATTATAAAAAGGTGTATTATTGGTCACACAGTTCGAGTTGGAGTTTCAATTGAACTCAAATCAAAATTGGATTTAAATCTATCAACCCCATCGACAGCCAAAGTAATAACATATCACTTTTCTTAAGCCTTAACCCTTCAATAAAAAATATATAAAATCTGGAAAAAGAAAATAAGATCAGAAATCTGGAAAAAGAAAATAAGCACTCAACCCCATATGCTACAGTAAAATGCCTGCATAAATTTGAGATTCCTGATCAAACTGAACGGAAGCAGCAGAAATAGCCAACAAGAGCTGCAGATTCCAGGGCAAGGTAACAGGGTTTCGGCCAACAAGAATAGTTAGGCCCGTTGATGAGTTCAAGGTCAAGTTTTAGTCAGTCTTGGCTGCTAATTTCATCTTGCAAGTATAGAAAATTTAACTTGGACACATTAAGAGTATAAGTGACTGAATAATAGTGGCAATGAGACTGATGTCGATGGGGCCACATTAGTTCATAGGGTCAAATAGTCAAACCGTCCCACCGGCATGGATGACCAATTTCTTAACGCATCAGTTTGATTGTGATTGACGTGTTGTATGCAAGTATTCAGTAATTTAGATTTGAGCAGTGCTGATGCTTGTCTTGGAAGTTAATCCATTTCCGGAATTACAGTGATGCAGACAGTCACCAACTCAGCTTCATTGCCTATGGTTTCTCCTAAATTTTAATTTTGCAGTTATCAGAAAACTTTTTATCCCCTTGTACAGTATTCGGGGAATGGAAAGAAAGCAATTGAACAGGCTTGTGTTGTCTCTGTCATTCAAATTACAACCCTCTTGTCAGAGTCACAGAGACTGGCAGCTGACTTCCTTAAGCTGACAGCTGATGGAGGCTGGAGCGGCTTGCGTGCTGGGCTGTTTCCATGAATGGGACCTTGCTGAGTGACACGTTTCACAGCAGTGGTCAAATTTTTAGAGAAATGAGCGCTTCTCTGAGGCCCTGTGGGTCTGCAGTGGCTTCATGTTCAGTGCGTCTGGTCTGTCCACTGCAACGCCAAAGTCTGAATTTTGAACAGATTTTGTGGTCTAAAATGGTACGAAGATACATCGGAAGGTAAAAAATAATGAAGTTGAAATCGCAGAGGCCGAGAAATCCGGGACAGACAATTCAGTAGGTGAGTGGTACAAGAGAGAATCTTTGCTGTGCAAAGAGAAGGAGAATGAACAGAGAGGCACAGCCACTCAAGCCTCCTCACAGAGCAGGCAACCCAATAATTGATTCCCACGCTGCCCGACATCAATGATGTTGTCGGTCCTCTTCGATCCAGACTTCATTTCTTAGCATAAACATTGGCTAATCTCTCTCTCCCGGTTAAGCCGGCTGAGACATTCGGAGACGGGCTAAAATTTCCCAGGCAACCTGGGAGGTCATTTATTGGAGAGAGAAATAGAGGAAGCCCTTAGTTGACTAGTAACATCTAGCTTCTCAAGCCAAGCCGAGGCAATTTAAAACGTCGTACAATAAATAAACCGTCCACCGCTGCTTAGGTTCAGAGCCAACTCAACTTGTCCTTGGCATATTTTTGGACTCGGTTAAATATTATAAAAAATGATACACCTTTCCGCCACTTGTTAATACATCGCGCGCCCTTCTTTTTCTCTTAACTCTTGCATCTTCTCTTGCTTCCACTCGCAACTTTCTATAACCATAACCACGAAATGCCTTCAGATATTAGTGACAAGAAACTGGGACGACCCCAGAACGCCATGAGCACACACCCACCACCTCAGATGGCAGAATCACTGCCCTGCCCTAGGTGCGACTCAACAAGCACCAAGTTTTGCTACTACAACAACTACAACCTCTCTCAGCCACGTCACTTCTGTAAGGCCTGCCGTCGCTTCTGGACTCAAGGTGGGACCCTCCGTAACGTCCCCGTTGGTGGTGGAACCCGCAAGAACTCTAAGCGCACACGCCCTTGTTCGTCTTCCGCTGCTTCTGCACTCAATTCTTCTTCATCCACTGTGACCCATGAACCACTGACCATTTCCGCTAACCCTGTTTCGGCTTTGCCTTCTGTGAACTCCGAAACTGCTTCAGTGTCGACAATTGATGCTAGCCTGAACCTGAATGAGAATGTGCCTGAGAGTGGCAACTTTACTCCCATGTTGAGCAACATGCAAGGCCAGAACTTGATGAACCTAGAAGGTTTTAATTGGTATAATATCGGCTCGTGTTTCGAAGAATTGGAGCTCGGCTTTTGTGGTACTCGTGCTTGGGAAATTCCTGGAGCTGCTTCGTCATATGCTAGTGTTAATGAAACTGGTTCTAGTGTTGCTGGTGTTGCAATGGGTGATGATGCTTCTCCTGGGCGCAACACCTGGCAGATGATGAATGGTGAAGAAGGTGGTAACAGTGTGGTGCTTGGTGAAGATTACTTTGTTTGGTCAGGTCGTGCTATATCCACTCCAGGACAGGGCTTGAAATAAAGCTTCATAGTACATTTCAATGAAAAAAGAAAAAAGAGTTTGTCCTTAATGTTCTTTGCGTTTGGGGTGGGTTTTGAGTTTGGTTATGGTTTTAGGATCGAGGTCTTAATATGGTTCTGGTATAATAGACGATAGGTAAGTTATAAAGCATATATAAAAGAAATCAAATGCGACTCTGAGACCCAGTTCAGTTGAATTCAGGTTTCCTTTTGACAGAACAGCGGTGTCCTTGTTGCTTTATCAGGGTTTTGTTTTTCATGCATGGCTCTGTAAATCTTCACATCGAATCAGTGGAAGAAAGCAGAAGTAATAGATTGTTGTTTTAACAAATTCTAAATGGATTCCAGCTTACAGATTGAGTGGAAATTTCTTGATTACAGTGAGTTTTCTTTTTATCTTGTAGAAGTAGAATTAGCAGTTACTTTCTCGGTTGTCATCAAGTTTGGAATTTGGATTTATTCCTGGAAAACAGCACTCTTTCTCTTTGCTTTCTCAGAAATCTAGCTCACTCAAGTCTAAAGGAGTTATTATGTTTAACGTTACTCACATGGAAAGTGCTACAATCTAGTCACCGTCTATATAATGTATCAGTATCCGATGAACAGGCAAGACCAGAGCAGACTAGACCAGCAATTAATTCTGTGATTAAAAAGTAGTTGTTTTATAAACAAAGAATAACAAGAAAACAAGAAAAGAGCCCACAACCAGAGGTGGGTAAACGTTGAATAGCGCAAGCTGCCAATTGAATTAGAATCTTGAACTATGGTTGCTACATTGAATGTGCAATCCTAATCTAGGAATAGCCATGACATCCCACCAACCATGCGACTTTAATTTGTATTGAATGAATGGGATGAACAAAGAGAGTCCAATATGAATAGGTTTCTCTCTGTATAGGTGGTAAGATTGCTTAGTCAACTTCATTGTTGATTATTTTTTAATGGTTGTTGTTTTTTCCCTGATCAAACAGTCAAGCCCAGGTGGGTTTCTATTTCTTTCTATAATTTATTGTAGTTTTTGGTAGTGTCATGATTTCATCTTTTAAAAATTATATCCATTTTTATGCATGCGCAATGTGACCCTCAAACTGAAACAGTTGTTTGAATGGTGAGATAAATTCAAAAGAAATGGACCATGATGTTGAAAACCAGAAACGAATGTCGAGTAATATCGATTTGGTGGGTGGTTGTTTTTAATTATGCCTGGAAACAGTATAGGGATAAGCTAAAGCATCATCCTGTGATGCATTTAATGTGTTCATAAGGCCATAATGCTTTCACTGTTTTGGGAAAACTCTGAATCATATAATATTTTACTCAAATATTAAAATTTATCAAGGGGATGAATATTCCCAGACGGATCCAGCTGAAGATTTGCTGAGGATGAGACACATTAAAACAGTTACCAAAAACACATCAATGTTAGAGAAATAGAGATCTCCTTTCCCGTCCCAGCCTCAACTGCATCGAAACAGTCATTAATTCCTTGAAAAAGAAGAGGGAATCATGATTCATGTCCAATATTATTAGGTGTTCCTTCTTTGCAGAGCAATGATAAAGAAAGCTTTCAAAGTCCGCATGCAAACAACATCACCACCTGCAGTATAGATTAATACCTTTTTTTCTTAGTCAACTGACAATCTTTAACATTGATGCAGTGTCAGCATAAATGGCATTCATAGTGGAAGGAAGCAATGATCTATAGTTGTTTTTAACCACATTAGGTAAATGGACCATGGATTAGGATTCAAGTTTCTATAATTGTAATCAAGTGTTAATAAATAGGAAGACAAAAGAACAAAAAGACATGGAGTCATATAATTCACAAAATGAGGCTCAATTACTCTCACCAAATTACAATGCAAGAGGGAAACTAGACAGACAAGTGATCAAGATAACACTAGGGGAAGACAATTTGCCCCATTAAAGAAGAATATAGGACAACTTACATGAAACTGTGCTCCTATGCACCATATCATATATATGCATACATTAAGTTTTGAATTCTCTGAAAATATCAAGAACGAAATAGGACAATCCAAGAAAATTTTACAGAGATTTTGTGCCCTTTTAGCTGCTTTCATCTTATTCTTAACTGGGTTTGAAGAACTTCAACTTAAGTCCATTGTTCACCAGACTCCAAATGCCCCCGACGGAGAAAGCCAAGCTAAAAGCGACACCTAACCAACCTAAGATCCAATTGAAGTACCAATTAAAGCTGTACTTTGCAGGCTTTTTAATGAGAACCCACATGAAGCAAGGATAAGCAAATGTGACAGGAAGAGTGAGTCCTCCTAATAGTCCAGCGAGACTGGAGAGGAAAGGGAGAGCCACACCTATGAAGAAGTTGACAAATCCGTAGAAAACCCGAAAACCTGATCGAACCCAAATTGAGCAAGGGCGGTTGGTACGACTTGTGTAGCTAGCTTCAAAGCTGTCAAAAACAGGCATTGAGTATATCTGAAAACTGCTTAAACAGTTGAATACAACTAGAAGAAAGGTCATAGCAAGAAGTCCTCTTGAAATATCATGACTGTGAAATTCAAACAAGGCACTGAGCATCCCCCCGGAAGGCATCTGAAACAAGGGAAAAAAGAATAGATAACAAGTCAAGTAAAACTCAGGCTGTAAATTTCTTGTTTTTGAAGATTCTAGGCAAATTACTTTACAGTAAATATCTACAATGGAGAAGGCTTAATTCTTTAGGTAATTAACCAAAGCCAGTTAATTAAACATAAAAGTAACGTAAATAAGAATTATCTATCCCCTCCTTTGTGGGCATTTTAAATTCTAATAGGAACTTCTATAATTCTGCCTTACATTGATGTTTCAGAAATCATGTGCATAGGGAATTGGGTTTAGAACTCTTACAAGATTTCCATAAGCCCAAAAGCCTCCGATGGCTACAGGGAACAGGCACATAGCAATGAATACGTAGGCAACTTTGGCTCCTCTCCACATGGGCACATGAGCCGGGTGCTTAAAAGTAGATGGCATTGTTGCCTGGAAATTTTCAATGAAATCATGAAGTCCTTAAGATAATGAAGACAATACCTTCAGTTATTAACTGATTTTGCTAGATGCTTCAGAAATAATTAAGTTCATTTATACCTGTATTTCCATAACTAAATTGTGGCCTCTAAATGCAAACGCTATAATTCCGAGTGCATTAAAGACAGAAAAGAGAGAAGCTGCAGAAGATGACAATGACAGGGGTTCATAAGAGATTGATGGTGGCCTTTGTTGGCTAACAGAGAGTACCCACACCAGGGTGCAGTAAGTGATGGCTGTTATAGCCCCTACTAGTGAAAGCCCTGCAATTGAATTGAGGTTTGGGAGCTGAGATAGGACAATGCATAGAGAAGTGAACACCAGATACCACTCAACCGTTGTTAGAGGATTTGAGGAGCAGAGAGGTCCACAAACTATCTGGAAGAATAGTTTCAATGTATCTCCTCCTATCAGAATTAAAGCTGTTGCAGTTCCTGCTGATAAATAAACAGTTGGGAAAAGAGCAAGCCAGACACCAAGTCTTTCCCCTGCAAAAGAAATAGCATATTCCATTAAGTCACTCCAGCGCAGCACATATCACAGCATGAATGAATATCTTCGAAAGAAGTTTCCCCTGACTTCCTGGGTAGTTCCTAGGCAGTTAATCTAGGTTCTATTTCTCAATCCTTCATGGAAAAGTTTAGATAAATATAGAGGAGACCATGCAGAAAATGACCAGATTCAAGACTTAGTCCACATCGTTTTTATTCTTAAGATTTAGGACTCTTGCAAATTTCCAGTATTGACTGTGTAATCTGACCATATGAGTAACATGAAAATAAAATGGTTTGAAAAGTTACATGTGCAAGTCATTATAAATAAAAATGGGCATTATCACATTCTTAAATAAACCACATTGCTTTTTGTTTAACTTTATTGTGTAAGTATGAATTCTCACCGAAGGCTGCTTGTGCTAGCTCCACATATCTGTTATACCTCTTTCCTGGAACCGCTTCATGTAACTGAACCAAAATCCACAAGGTGTAGAGTTGCCAACAGTAGGCTATTGTCAATGACAGTATACCCCAACTCCTAAGTAAGCCATCATAGAAGGCAAACCAAGTCAATCAATAGATCTTTTTTCTTCCTTTAAGCACTCTAATAAAAATTTCTTTTCAAAAATGTTCTAAAGATGAAAATTGTCACGTTTAAATTAGCAAACTAAATGGCCGAGGGAGTCCTTCAAGGACAAATTCAGTGCCCATTTGTGAAAATAAGAGTTTCAATTTTGATGTTTAATTTCTCACAAAGTGCAAGCATATAAATCTTTGTTTCAGTGCAGCCTGAACAGTCATGCTAATTTCTACGAAGGATATAGAAATTAAATTAACAAATTTCCAAAGAAAGAAAGAAAGAAAATAGATATATAAAGATTTTCCTATTCATTTTCAATGAAAAATATTAATTTAGTTTGTGAACATGTTTATGAATCGTGGGATATTTTCTGATATCATGAGTAATGGATCCCAATAGAGGGGGAAATAATAATTAGATTAGATTAAAATGGGCCCTGTGTCCTGATCTTTTCTATGAGGAAAACAGAATTGTGAATGGCCCCAGAAAAAGAGCTGGAAAAACTCTAGAATGATTCAACTTCTGTCAAAGCAAAAGAAAAAGAAAAGAAGTGACTTGCTTCAAGGAGGGTTGTTGGTGTAATTTATATAAAAAATTACTTGTAGACCCACAACCAAATAAATGTTAGAAGTCAAATATCATGACCAGCATGGAAAGGTGAAAGGGAGAGACAGAGTGTAATAATAAAAAATTTAAAAGATTTCGCCCACTGGATATCAGTACAAAGCATGAAATATAGAAAAAAAAAAAAAAACAGTGCATGAATGGAAGAACAATGAAAAGATAACAATTTTATCATCTTCAAGCTTGGAAGACACGAGTGAAGATGAGTAAAAAAATATGTAGCAACATGGAAATGTGAAGCCTGAAATTTGAAGATGAAATTTGTTAACTTTATAAAAATAAGAAACACATGCAAAAACATAAAAAAGGTAAGTTCTGAACAAGGAAACCGACGGCCATAAAAGGATTTTCACTGATATATAATACTTAAGAGTCATAGATCATTTGCTTTTCCTCTGCATAGCCATTTCTTCAAGCAATGTCTAAACTTGTTTTCATAAGCAAAAGAATCAAGTTGCAAAGCTAGTAAAGAAGAAAAAAGACAGGCATACCAGCCAAGAAAAGCGAAGGCCACGGGCAGGACAAGCGCTTGAAACCCAACACCAGCGTTCAGATTATGAAACGCAGCGTAGTGAGCATTTCCATTACGTGACTCAGTGATCGGAAGCCAAGCGTCTTGTGGGTTAAGCTTGGTTAAATGTCCAACTTCCTCTAAATAACCCTTCATGTTAATCAAAACCCTCTTCATTGGAGTCCCTATGGGGCTCAAAAATCTCGGGGATATAAATGAAGTCGGAGTCCATGCTACTGAAGATTTCGCCTCCTTCGAGGCTGGTCTCGGCGACCTCTGTCCTGAAGGCGTCAGTATCTCCGGTGTTGAAGCACGTGGAGTAGCCGGAATGGATATCAGCTCCGTCTCTGGCCTCTCTTCCATGCTAGCTAATGCTTCACTATGCAGCTGCAAACCAGTTGGTGCTTCGGTGGCCGCAAAAGTGGACGCTTTGGCTTCTTTTTCCTGTCGCTTGGTGGCGATTGACGCAGTGGAAATTGATGTGCAACAGGATTATGAAAGTTTGCACCTTAATAATCTACACCGTTGATTTTGCAAGAGAGTATAAAACGGCAGCTTTGACGGTATCGATGTCGTGTTGTGTGAAAGTTCAGCGAAATCGGACGTGCAGTTGACTGTCTGATTTCGATTGATGGATAGGTGTGCATGTAACATTGATAGAAGGACAATTTTTTTTATATTGAGTGTGCGGATGTACTCCCGTGAGGGAAGAAACAGGTGATTATGGTGAGGGCTCAACGTGACCTGGTGGGTCAAAAGATAATCAATCAAGTTTACAGCGTTGGATGCCGAATCATTTCGAAGGGTCCTACTTCTGCACGGGCCAGGAGGAGTCTCAGACGCGGCTTTTGGCGCGTTAAAAAGGCAAAAAAAAAAAATTCAAAAACATTAATTATTAAGTGTTCGCTCATTGTTTGAAGTCCCTCTGTCTGAAGAGAAGGATAAAAATGGTAAATAATAGGCGCGTGAGAAGGAGTTGGGGCACGCTCGGAAAGAGCACCTAGAAATCGGGATATTAACGTTGTTTTGTGTGGGCTGTAACTTTGAAAAAGTGGTAAAATGCTGAGGGAATAATTAAGTGTCAGGTTTGACCGACAAAACCACGTGCCATCTTCTCGCGTGGATTGTCTCCCTCGGTCAGCTTATTAAGTACACTTATTTTATCACAATATTTTATTTTTTAAAATTATTATTTAATTTTAAATTAACAAAATAAAAAATAAACACTTCATACCAAAACCCACTTATTTTACTTTTTTTTTTACTTGCACCCTCTTCTTTCTCTTTTCCTGTTCCTACTGTTATCAATTCCTTCGATTCTCTTTTTTCTTTCAATTGTCATCGATTGGAATATAATCAATAATCCAATTATTGATCGATTCATCGATAAATTTATCGATTCATTGATTAAAATTTATTATTTATAATAACTTTTAACCAATCAAATTAGTTAGTATCGATCAATTCAACCTAAAGTTGATGACTAACAACAATGTGATCATAATAGTATCAATTTAAAAGTTTTTAAAAACTTTCGTGAATTAATTTATAAGTTTTAAATTTTTTTTGAAAATTAATAATCATATTTAAAACGTTTAGGTTTGGTACGTAAAAAATTTTAATTTTTTCAAAATTTTTGATGGTAAAATTACTAATTTATCTTCTTTTTAAACTAAATTTAACTTTAGGAGAAAAATATATTTATATCATATTGAGTGGAAAGGGTTTTTGGATTATATAATGGGTGGGACAATGTCATTTACTGAATGAAGAAGTGACCCCTCGTTCCGGCACGCGTTCGGACAGCACGTATAAAACTAACATCATGTTGTTTTTTTTTTGCTGCTTAAGCGACTAAGCATGCATGTAAATGGGATGGGAAATGGACCACCTTCGGCAACGTTCACGCGCCGAATCCGAAAGTGAAATCGGCGCCGATGATTACAATTATCTTCCGTTCCTAAATTTCATGATGCCACAAATGGAAATGGGATATCCTCCTTCCCAATTCTCTTTCCCTGTTTATAATAATAACACAATGTTTTTATTTAGGCTCACTAAAAAATAATAATAAAAAATAAAAAATCCTGGGCCACTGGGTTATGAACTAGTTATGACAAACATGGACCAACAGTTGGGATACATAAAAAAAAGACCGGGCCCTTGGCCTTTAGAACAAGACCTAAATCGAGCCGGTTTGGGTATAAAAGTTGGTTTGATTTTATCTAATTTTTTAAATTTTAGTAGAATTTGAGTCAGATGGGTTAGCTTATTTTTAAATTAAATTGAATTTGAATTAAAAAAAATTTGGTTTGGTTCAATTTGTAAGTTATATAGATGACTAAATTAAGTTTGAACTTAATTTATGGTTTGATTCGAATTATATCAAATAATTATTAAAACGGTATTATTCTGTCAATATTTTTTTTAACTTACTAGAAACAAATAAATATTTTCTTATTTTAATTAATAAATTATTATATTTATTTATATATTTTTAAAATATAATTATATATATAATGGTTTATAACATGATATTTATCATTCTAATGTATTACGTTATGAACTGATAAGTTATTTGAAGATGTAATTATTATTTTTAAAACTAATAAATAATATATTAAAGTTAAAAAAAATATATTAATTTTTAAAATCTCCAAAATTTAAATATTTTTAATGACAATTAATATAAATTAGGAGTACAAATTAATAAAATATTAAGAAATAAGATTATTAAGATTGAGTTTTTTTGTTTTTTTAATTATTTATAAAATATAAATGCTTTAATAAATAAATAAAAATTAATTTTCTGAAACTTAAAAATGAAAAAAAAAAAATCATCAAGCCTTGTTTATTCAGCATGTGTTTGACATCCACTCATTCATTCAACCAGCTGACGTATGCGCTTCCGTCACAGCCTCAGTCGCCCCTCCACCGAAGGGGCACTCCTTGTCCTTTGTGATCTCTCATTTTCACCCCAACCCTTTTTGAAATTTCATAATGTCTCTAAAGTCGTGGATAGAACTCTCGGGAAGCAAAATTTGATAGATTATAACTTTTATGGAAAATTTATATTAATTGTTTAATTGGAAAGATATACTTTTATTAAAAAATATATTTTAATAAAAATTATTTATATATAATTTTATTCTGAAACCATTCTCGTTTGCGTGGTTGGAGGGCGGATTTTTAAATTTTCTAAAGATGAGGGGCCAAAAGGAATTTAAAGATATTATAATGTGAAGGCAATTAAAGAACTTTTAGTGTTGACCAGTCAACTCTATGTTCGACGTCAGGAAAGTCGTAGGAAGGCAACACTGAAAAGCCATTTTATCAATTACCCAGTTTACCCTTACTCTTTGTTCCCACCTAGAATTACACTAAAAAACCGTTTAAATTTAAATTTTAGGTAATTTTAATTCTCAAAATAGATTAAAAAAATTACTTAAAATCATTAACAGTATTAAATTGCTTTATTATGGTTTTGATGCATAAAATTTGTCTAATATATGTGATTTAATTGAAAAATTGTAAATTCAATAATTACACGTATGTTATACGTAATTGAATATGTGTGAATTTTTTATTATAATTTTAAATTCTAAAAAAATAAAAAAAAATTGTTTTTTGGATTTTTTTTGAATATTTAAAATTTTCTTTTATTTATTTTAATATATCCACGTGAAAAATGGATCGCTGTCTAAGGGTGTTTTCATAAATTACTAACAAGGAAGTCAATGTTCACGATCATTATCAGCAGACAAGCCGCCGTCATAAATAGACGTTTGGCATCACGCTTTTCAGTTGTTTAATTCGTTGATTCCTGGAATCATACATCGCCGTGGTTTTCTCTCGAGTCTCTCAACTTCTCCCTCTCTCAGGGAGAATAAGAAGAAAAGCTCAGGATTCCTGCCCGTCTTAATTCGCCGTAGTCGAAAACTAATTCGTTCGTCAGCTCAATCTCACACCAGCTCCCAATTCTGCTCTCGGTTTAACCCAAATTCCCGATTCAACCCTCCCGTCTCTCGCTCACTGAATTCACATGTGACAATGTCTTCGATCGCTTGCTAGGGTTTCTCCGATCAACCTTTCTAATCTCCGAAAGCGCAATTAACCTACTCCTTATCAAGCTTATCAAAATTGCTAATATGCTGCTACGTGTTACCGTCAACTTCTCCGGCTATGCGGCCCAAAACTTAGCCCACGCCGGCTTCCGGCTGGGCTCCACCACCACCACCACCACCGTTACACGGTCCTTCCGTGAATGTGTTTTTCGCCCTCGGATCTTTTGTCATAACCAAAAACATGATGTTGATCCTCCCCCAAATTATCAACCCCTAACAAACCATAGAGCTTCAGTTTATAAGTCAATTGCTGATGAATTTTTAGGAGACAATTGTTCTACCAGTCCGATCCTTATGGGACTAGTGTCGTTAATGAAATCAACGACATGTATTTCCGGTTCTTCCGAAACAAATATGGGTGTTTTTGGTATTTCTCCGTTTAAAGCCACTTCAATGATGCCCTTTCTACAGGGATCGAAGTCGCTGCCGTGTAACGAACCAGTCCTGGAGAGTGAATTCGTGGATAAAGGAGGGACTAGTAATAAAGTAAAGTATCGTGATAGTGGAAATTTTGATGATGATGATAATGATGTTAGCTTGCAATTGAAAACCGAGGAGTTCGATAAGAGCGGAAGTTGGTTATCGAAGTTGCTGAATGTTTGTTCGGAGGATGCCAAGGCGGCTTTTACCGCTGTGACCGTTACTTTGTTATTCAGTTCATTTTTGGCTGAGCCCCAATCGATTCCTTCTTCTTCTATGTACCCTACTCTGGATGTTGGTGACCGCATTTTGGCTGAGAAGGTGAAGTCAACTATATTAACTTAGTTTGTCATCTTAATTATATAGTAGAAAAGCATATATAGTTGTAGAATATTATTTGGCTTGGTACTGCAATATTTATAATTTGTGAAAGAATTATGTACTGAAATTGGGGTTTTTCAGTTTTCCCATAGTATCAATGATGATTCATAGCGTAATTCTAAAAAACAAAAATTCATGACTATGATTGTGTTGTCTGACCATGGCAAATTATTGCTGATTGGTAATCTTATACATAGCTTCACAACCCATTTCATATTACATAAGCTGTGTAGAAGTACTTGAGTGTAAAAGTACTTGAAAGATGAAACCATTTATTTCTTACTTTTAGTTTACAGGGGTGAGATATAGCTTTGTCAAAGATAAATGCCCTCCAATGATCTTTAGAGAATTTTATTGTTGGATGAAAATGTTTGATATCCTGTTGAAGCAAGAGGATTGGAGATGTTTGAGGTTTAGACTTTAGAGATTAGTCTATCTTCTTCGATATTGATCTTGATATTAATTTTTCATTTTTGGTTTATCAGGTCTCCTACTTTTTCAGAGAGCCGGAGGTATCAGATATAGTTATTTTCAAGGCACCTCCCATCCTGCAGGTATTATTTACAAGTTTATGTTCAAGTTCATTTATTAGGATATCTTTAGTTGTACTTTATCTACTATTTCTGGTCTTTTATTGTTCCCTTATTTTTGTGCAGGAAATTGGTTACAGTTCTGGCGATGTATTCATAAAAAGGATTGTGGCCAAGGCTGGAGATTCTGTAGAAGTAAGCACATATATATCCAACTTATTCTATTTCTTGCTTTAGTTCTTCCTTTGTTTCCTACTCTTCTCTCTTTATAGGAGAATTATTCAATACTCTATTTTCTGACATCTGATACCATGCTTTGCATTCTGTGTTATAGGTTCACGATGGACAATTGCTTGTAAATGGTGTTGCCCAAGATGAAGATTTTATTTTGGAGCGCCTTGCTTATGAAATGGACCCAATGGTAATTTCCTACTCTTGTTCTATTTTTCTTGATTTATTTTGATATCTTCTCTTCTGTAACATCTTTTAACTCCTTGAATTATTAATTAGCTGCTTAACATTTCAAAATGGCTGATACACTTTTGCAATTTGCTCTGTTTGATCTTTCTGAAGGTTGTGCCCGACGGCTGTGTCTTTGTGATGGGAGACAATCGTAACAACAGTTTTGATTCTCATGACTGGTAAGTCTAGAATCTCAGTATCACTAATGTAATGAGATTTTTCTTGCATATTAAGTGGGTACAATATTTTGTTCTTATACTGTTAAATTTAATATCTCATATCAACTTGGTTGTGTATATTTCAGGGGTCCACTTCCTATTGAAAACATTGTTGGTAGATCGGTATTTCGGTATTGGCCACCTTCCAGAGTATCTGACACTGTTAATTATCAAAGTGCTAAGATGAATGCTTTGGCAGTCTCATAATATGTTGCTTCCTGTCTCAAGAGAAGATCTCAGATAAACCTTGATTTCACTTTAGATTAACAGTTTCTATCATTGTTCTCAAATGAATTTATTGTTAATATTTTTCCTTTTTCTGTCATTTTTTCTGGTTAGTTTGGACATTGTTTCAATGGTTCATCTGTTTAATCAGTGTGCAATTTCTTTTATGGCCCAACCATGGCCGATGACACATTCTTTTTTTGTAATCATGTATCCAGACTTGCTTCCACAACTGTGAAAAAAAAAAGGAAAAAAAAATATTTCAAATTTGTTGTTCTATACAAATACAAGTTCCAGTTTCTTTATACACTTGTTGGTTACTTCGAAGTTGATGTTTCAATGGCTGGCTGAACTCTCTGCAGAGAAAAACTCTTATCTGCCCAACCAGAGTGAACAAGCCAGTTGCTCCAAGCGTTGCATATTAGAACCCCAGCAAAAAACATACTCATTGATAGAGACTCAGTAGAATCAACCATTTTATGTTTTAGGAAACATCTAGGTGAGAAATTTACAAATTATGAATACATAGTAATCATGGTATGAAATTATGAACATAATTTTCCTCTTGAAGGTAATAATCCTTGTTTGTTTTATAAAATTATGAAAATGAATAATAAAAAATTAAAAATTTTAATTATTAGTAGACTGACTCCAAAACAAACATCATTCCATCAAAAATTTTATCGAGGGACAATCCATCAAACCTTTTACAAACACGAGTTAACAACTTATTAGAGTTTGTCGTTTAACAAATTTTAACACGATGAAACTTATAATATGACAATCTATATCAAAATTAGACACAGTTTAATTTGTTACTATTTATAAGTCAAATACGAATTTTAGTATTTCTTATTCATATAAACCAACTTATATGCATGCAACATGTAGTTTTATTTTTGAACCTTAATTTGTTATACAAGAGCTGGAGGTCTAACAACAGTCAATGATGGTTTCCTTTGGACAACATTATTTCTACAACACTATAAATGTACATAATGTACATAAGCACTATAGACTGATACAACAATATGAGGAGTAACTACCCAAAAAAAAAAAAAAACAATATGAGGAGCATTCTTTCAGGAGGAAACCTTACAAATTAAGCTACAAATTGTAAGGCTTTCTAAAATTTCTCCATTTCAACCTTTCTTTTTCCCTTGGAATCCGCATCGCTAATTTCTTTCTCTTGAGTTCCCTCAACTTTCTTATATCTATACCAACGGGCACACAACAGATAAACACCAAAATTCACCACACTTAAACCTGACAGCAGCCAATAGAAATAGTTGAGCTTGTCTCTATTCAAATTGTTACTAGCCAGCCACCCGCCACTCACTTTGTTCACCACATCTACCACCACTGTGCTTAAGAAATACCCAAATGCCACTGAGCACCAGGAGATGGCCGTGCTTAATGACTTCATACCAGCTGAACTCTCTGCATAGAAAAACTCTAGCAGTCCAACCAGAGTGAACATATCAGCAGCTCCAAATATAGCATATTGGAATCCAAGCCAAAGCACACTAATTGGTAGGGGTTCAATAGAGTCAACCATGTTGTGTTTTATAGCCACAGATTTCCTTCGGGTTTCCATGATTCCAGCAATAGCCATAGAAATGGCTGAGAGTACCAGTCCAACTCCAATCCTCTGAAGAAGTCGAATTCCAGTTGGGATTCCCGTGAACTTCCTAGCAATTGGGACAAACACGCGGTCGTATATGGGGATTAGAATGAACATGAAAATTAAGGGGATGACTGGGAGGGAGGGTCCTGGCATTTTAAATCCAAACAAATGAGGATCCATTGTCGTGCTCTGTTGGATGGAGAAAGTTAGGAGTTGAGCTAAACATGTATTCATGAAAACAGTGCTAAGAATAATTGGAAGCATGCGAAGTAGAATCTTTGTTTCTTCAACTTGTGTCACTGTGCATAGTCTCCAGGGTCCTGGAGTGATCGATGGAGATGTACCAGAAAAAGCACTGATTGTAAGGATTGCAGCACGGTCCAAAAACCTGAGAAATTTGATGGTTGAAAAGCTTTTCAATCACTGATCCAGACTCGAAACTAGTTATAAGAGATGCTTCCATTTATACCTGAATTGATCTGTTCTTTGAAGAATTTCAATTTGCAGTCCTGCTTCTTTGTCCAGAATCTCATGTAGTTCATCTGCCATTTCTGGTTTTGGAAGGTGTCGATTTCGAATTGCAGCAACAAACACCTAATTTCAACAAAAATTAGAACAGATTTTTCTTTTCCCAGGAAAGATGAATCTACATAGTAATTGCAGAAGATTGTTAGATTTCTTACCTGTAAAATGCGAACGATAGGACTTCCTTTAGGCACGTAATTCCGATACAATGACTTCCCCATGCTTACAAAAACAACAGCGAATAAGACAGCCACAGTGCAGACACCAAAGCTCCATTCCCAGCGAACATTGGTGCTTATCCAGACAAGGAATGTGCAACCGATTATGGAACCAACGGTAAGGCTAAATAAAAACCAGTTGAAAAAACTGGACAATTGAGCTGCCTCTTTAGGGTCCCTTTCATCAAATTGGTCTGCTCCAAGTGCAGGCAAAGCAGCTTTAAACCCACTGGTGCCAAATGCAACCAGGTATAGCCCAGCAAAAAGTATTGTGCTTTGGCTACTGTCAGCAGTCTCACATTGGTTCAATTGTCGAGCTGCAGCCACGCAAGGAGCTGGTCTTAATTGGTCAAAGTGTGCTTGCACTGCTAGAAGACCATATCCCTGCACAATACCAAGTCCACCATGATTATTAACTTTTTGGTTGTTGTTGCTATTCCCCCTACCTACCAAATTATTGAATTTATGAAATAATTGAGTTAGTAGGTCAACCAATTTATATAGCACGTTAGCATGAATGTTTTCTGAAACTGTCCTGTATAAAATATATATTGACTGCCAGGATCGTGAGGAACATTACCACCAACTCAATGCTTCCAAACAGGACAATGGTCTTGAATCTTGACAAATATGTATCTGTGATAAATCCTCCAAAGAGTGCCAGCAAAAATGAAGTCCCCAGGAAGTTGGTAAGCGTATTGGCAGACTTTGTTAAGCTGAAGTTCATGTATCCGTAGAAATAAGTCACCAAGCTCACGGCATTGGAGACAAACGCCATGTTCTCAAGTCCTTCCGTTGCTGCGTAGTATCAAAATTCAGTTTCTTTATTAACAATAGAAAATATGAAACCAACTGAGAAGGACAGGAGAAAATTTCAAAGTCTCCCAGCAAACTTGTTTCAAGTAGGAAAAGAATAACGTTATATAGTTACCATAAACAAAAATCGCCGCCCTGTTGCCTCCAAGCTTAGTTTCTTGTTTAGGTTGTGTTTTATCATCTTTGCTGGTGCCCTGTTGAGAGATCAAGCAAGAATTAGTTAGCCAAAGGCATAAGATGCCTGACTTCTAGGTACAAGAAAATGGAACAAAATCAAATGTATGATGAAACATAGAGAGAATACCATTCTGTTGAGAGCTGAGTCTGATGGATGGAAGAAGAAGTTCTGACTCTGGTTGCTGATGGGTTGAACTTTGAACCCCTCCCCTCCTTATTTATAGAATCAAATAGTTAAAAATTTAGTGACTGACATTTTCCCACCCAAGGTTTAACATAAAACTTTTTCCACCCCTAGAATGCATAAATCTCACATTCCCACCTGAAACCTAAAATAGTTGATGGAAATAATTTTAACATATAGTGCATAGATTACAATTACAAAACTACCCCATACAAAAACCTCTCCCTTCCTTTTCACCTTTCCTACTTTTCTTGTTTCCTTTCACATTTCTTTCTTTTCCTTTACTTATCTCATACAAAGGCTTTGCACTATTAAAATCGAAAAAATCAAGAATATTCGAATCAATATTATATACCATAAAAAAATAAATCTAAAATTTGAACAGTAATGACAATTTATTTTTGTTTAACCTTAGAAATACCAGTGGATTCCTCAATAGGACGAGAGGTGAAACCTTCCCAATAGAGGGTGGGAACCAAGGGGACATTTAATTAGAGACTGATGGGTGAGAATTTTGAGGCGTTAATTTGTTATTTATACATTTAATAGGTGAAAAGGGTTTTTAGGTCAAACCTGGGGTGGGAAAATGATAATAACCCTTATAAATTACATATAGAGAAGAAAACCAGAAAGGAATCATGTGGCATCTAGTCTTCTTAAAAAATTTATATGGGTCCTCCTGTATTATAATTTATAAGATCAGCTCTGTCTCTCTCCATAGAATAGATTGACTTTCTTTGTAAATTTTTATTCAATATTGGAACCAATGACTTCTCTGGGGTTGTCTCTAGAAAGTTAAAATCACCTTGTCATTTTGTTTTAAGGTAAAGGAAAAATGTGACCCTAGACCTGTCCATTTTCAACATCACCCTATTTTACTTTGGTACAATATTGATACAATTTGAAATTAAATTGAGTCGAATTTATATCGATACTAATAGAATTATATTTCAACTAAGTTTGTTCAAATTTGATTCAAATAAGTTTAAAACAAAATAAATTCAAATGAGTTCGAACTCAAACTTGCGATTTTAACATTTTTGAACTCAAACTTGTGGGGCGTTCCACTTCTGAAATTCGTAAGTTTGAAGATATTTCATTTGAATTAATTAAAATAACATCATTTAATTAATACGCATTAAAAATATGTCATTTGGGTGATATATATCTAAATGCTCAATAAAAAACACGTCTCAACTCATCAAGATTCAAACTCGTATTTGCTAAATTCGTTGAGACCAGACTTAGGCTTAAGTTGAACTTATTAATCAAATCGAACTTAAAGTTGACTTGATGCAAGCGAGCTGCTTGGAAGGGTCACTGGAAGGTAAATACAATTAAGCATAGGCTCTGGCCGGAATTGATGCAGAAATGGCCAAACCAAATCAGGAAAGAGGTAGAGGAAGAGGGTATACACTTACGATCTGGCTGACAAGAGCAGAGCTGTCTGGTCTTATCTTAAAGAACAAGATGGCTCTGCTCTTTGACTTTTGTAAAATTCTGTGGAAATGGCCTGATGAAGTCGTGGGAGAGTTCTTCCCACGTAGAGGTTCTATGTGGGAGCAACCCCATACATGGTATGCCTTCTGCAATTAGACTAATTCAGTACAGAGAATCACAGTAAGCCAGACTAGCGTTACTTTCAAGGCATAATTCAAGGTTTCGTGGCGTCACGCCTCACAAGCACGATTTCATTGGTGCTGCGGTCTCAGTTTCATCTCTTGGACTTTCTATTGACAACCACAACTTTCCCTTGACCATTGTTTTTCCCACTGGCATGCACATTTTGGCTTGACCAAATTGCAAAGATACAACCAAGTTGATGTATGGGCAATGTTGCAGAGAGGGTAACAAGGGAAATTTGATTGGTTTCGCCCCCTTCAAACACCGTTTTAATGACTTTTCGACATTGTTCTCATGTTTCCAATAATTTTCTTCTATTTTCGATATTTTTTAGTGGCTTTTTAGTACTGATATCCAACCTTTGACACTATTAACTAATTTTTAGTATCCCTATTTCTAACATCGTCTTATAATAGTATAAATTTTTTTAAATTGTCGTTCTTATGATTAATTATTTACCCTAATTTTGGTAAGAAAAATGATTACAGATACATATATTTTGAGGGCAAATTTTCTAATTTAGTTTAGAGGGCACTCTTTTTTTTTTTTTTTCACAAATTTTATAAAAACTTAGCATATTAAAAGATGACTCCCAAATTTGGACCCAAAGAAAAAAAACAAAACATGTTTATGGCTTATTGAACGGCATCTTTTGACAGTATCAATATGCTGGCATATATTTTTGAAGTCACTGTCAAATGGCAATTAATCCTAGTATTGAAATGGGGTTTTTTGATTAAAAAATTTCAGGTCAGGTTCTCCATTCTTTTCTGCTTGTTCAGGTGGCAAAGCCAAGCAGATAACTGAAGGTGGAATATGTCCAATTGTCAATGATTAATTATGAAGCCAACCGAAAATCTGCCTTAAAAAATGTTGGTTTTGGGAATTGTGGGTCTAGTGAAAGGTACATCATGGTTTCAATGGAGATGGTGCTTCGGCTTCTTGTGCTTGTCATAAATGGAAGCATATTACAGTGGCCAAAAATGTTGACCACCCAAGTTTTTATGAAATCACAATTTACTCCCTTAAGCTTAAAATATTTGACTTTTATACCCCATCTATTTTCATTAGTGAATTTGGCAAAAATGCCATTCTATGTAGAATTTTTTATTCTATTTCTCTTTTTTAAAAAGATTTATGTCTAAATGTGAATTATAATTTTTTAAAATATTATAAATATTAATGAAATTTTTAAGTTTTTTTAAGTATTTGAAAAAAGTTTATAATTTTTTGAAAATTTTAAAATTTTAATATATCTTTGATAGTTTTAAAATTATCAATTATATCCCTAAAAGTTTGACAAAATGTAAAATTCTAAGGTTGATATAATTTTGATATTTTTAGGAGTCTAATATGGTTAGTTATATCCTTAAAAAGTCTAATAAAACGTAAAACTTTAAAGTGGATAGAATTTTGATATTTTTAGGGGCTTAATGATAACATTTAAACCAGTTAAAATATTTTAATAATTTGATATTTAATTTCAATAAAAGGAAAAATAGCCCAATTTGATTTTTGAAAATTTATAACATAAGAATTTATTATATATATTATGATGGGAAATAGACAAAAAGTGATTTGGCCTACCGCAATATAGAAAAATGGTAGAAGGCTGGGGGGATTCTCTTGCTCTCTTCCTGAAAGGGCATCTTTTTTCTCCATTGCCCTGTCATCATTTCATCAGCATCAGTTTGGAAGAGCATCTGGTGCACTGTTGTTGAATTAAAAATGTGATTAATTGCCAGTTTAATAGTAATAAAAGAGAGGAAAACCTTAGTTTTAAACCAGCCTTGCATCAGCCAGAGCCTGCACAAGCATGCAAAACAGAGAAGTCAAATAACAAAGGGTGCTGATCTCACCTTTTGCTTCAAAACAAACTGAAAAAAGGATATAAAAAGAGAGGTTGATTATGATTTGACTCTAAACTATTATTTTAGGAGTTGACCCCTCTTGATAATTTGTTTCTTTAATGGGGAAAATGAGAAGGCAACTAACAGACCAAGTACTCAGTTCCAATTCTTCCATTCAAAGAATGGAATACATACAACAGAGCAGAGCATGTTTTGAGATAAAAGTTCATGCATTTGAAGCCATTAATTGTAGGAAGGAGTTGGTGGGATGCCTTCTTCAAACAAACTTCATATTTACTTAAAGAAAATTTCAATGTTAGCTTATTCTGGTGGTAGGTAACAGACACTGGGCTGCTAGGAAGAGCCAAAGTTCAGAATAAGCAGCTAAGAATCTAAAGCATGGATTGGCAGGTTTACAGTTACAGTGAAGTGATTTTAAAATGATATTCATCACGCAATCTGACCCTCTAATTATATAAATATATCAGACTTGAACTGATTTGTATTCAGCTATATGGGCCAAAGGACAAGAGTAGAACAAAATAATCCATTCAAAAAAGACCCTTTAAAGCCCAAAATGAACTAACCCAACAAGGCCTATTCGTTGGCTTGATTCCCAAGCAAACTTCAACGCCCGCCTCATGTCCTGCGCAGCAGTCGTTCATTTAGAACCCGTGTCCACCAAGAAAAGAACGAGCTCACTCTATTTCTCTTCGTTTTTTTCTCATTTGCCCTATGTTTGACAATCTCACAGCAAAAACAATGTACATTCGAGAGTCGATCAGCAGACGAACCGATTTAGACTCGAGCCCTGTGTTCTCACCCTCGCGCTGAGCCTGATTGCAGGTAGATGTAACGGTCCCACTCGGCCCGTCCGCTTTCATTCCAGAAGTCCAAATCTAACCATCAACTTAAGACTTTCTCCTCCGAACTTATCGCCGTTGTTTTCGCCGATGGGAGCTCTTCCGGCCGGGGTAGCTTTGCCCTCGCTGATGGCGTTTGGTTTGTTTCTGAACAAAATTAAAGTTATATATTAAATTTAGACTTATTTATACTCTTTATAAAAGAAAACACGAAAATAAATTGAAATGCCATAAAAATTAGAAAAGTAAAAATTATTTATAATGAATAGGATAAGAAGGCGAGAATGACTATATATATATATATATATATATATATAGTTATTAGATATATAAATAAAATTGAATTGAATTGAGTAGAGTATTGTTAAGCTTGAACTCGATTCAGTAGAATACATATAAGACTTGAGCTCAAAATGATGAACTCGGGGCTTACAAATCTGAGGTCGAGTTTGACATAAAATTTTTTTACTCATGCATTCAAAATTTCGTATCGGGGTTTATCTACTTCAAAAAGTTGAAAGGCTAGATAAGAAATTTCAAGCTTTAGTGCTTTAATAATGTTATAAAGTTTGGGAGTTCAGCAAAATGCTAACCTTTTAGTACGGGTGTGCATATTTTGGTTCAAATTATAAAATCAAATTTAATTATTCAAAATTTATAATTTGATTTGGTTTATAATTTTTTAATTTTTTTTTTTCAATTTCGATTGTGGTTTGAGTAGTTTTGAAATCGAACTAAATTACAAATTGTATTTTTTAAATATATATAAAATTGTATTTGACAAAAATTTTCAATAAATACCCAATTGTCCCACTTGTTTTTTATATTTACTTTATTATTTTTTTAATTTGTATTTTTCACGTATTTCATATTTATTTTACATGTTTATTTCATATTTTAAAAGTTAAAAACAAATTTCCACCCAAAGTTTTTTTAAATGACAAATTCCACTCATAAAGTCTTAAAAAACTAAATACGCACCTTTATACTTTGAAAAGACTAACATACCCTCAATAAAAATAAATAATATTAATATTAAAATAAAATTTAATATAAAATATATTAAAATAATAATAAAAATATTTAAAAATATAAAAATAAAATAAAAAATTTTAAAAAGTGGCCACCATCGCTTACAGTTTCACTGATAGTAATGATTGTCGTTAACCTAACTAGGTAGTCAGAAAGGGTCATCTAGTTTCATTAACGAACAGATTTGACCGTTAAATATTTGATTAGATCAGGTGAAGGCGGCTAGAAATGACTTACCTGTTTGAAATTGATTGTTTTCAACCATTCTATATGGTAGAGGCATTCGACCGTCAAGGGAACCAAATGGTTGTTTCCAACCATATAGTTAAGTTAATAGCGGTCACTATCATAGGCGACGTTGTCAGCGACAGTAATTGATTTTTTTAATTTTTATTTTATTTTAAAAAAGTTTATTTATTTTTTAAATTTTTTTATTGATTATTATTATTTTAATATTATATTGATATTATTTTATTTTTAATTATCTTTATAAAATTAATTTTATTATTTTTAAATTTTTATTCAAAAAAATAAATATACCCCTTTAACATTAATCAATTGGTGAGTATTTAATTTTTTGAGACTTCTTGAATGAAATTTTGTTAGTTAAGGAAACTTTGGGTGAGAATATGTTGTTTGGCTTATTTTGATAATTATAATTTATTAAGTTCGAAATATTTAAAAGTTAATGATTTTTAATAAATTCAAACCATAATTTAAGTCAGATTAATATGTGTTTTTTTAGTTTGCTTTGATTTGGTTCGAAACCTAAAATTATTTGATTTGGTTTGATATTTTTTCAAATTATTCTTTTTATTTGGCTAAAAAAATTCTTAAACTATATCAAATCCTACTTACTGAATCTCACTTCAAGTGCTTAACTGTTTAATTTCAAATTTAAGTTTGAATTAACAATTATCAAACCGAACTATGAATAGCTTACAAGTGACTTCGACTCGATTTTAACCCTTCAAGGGGAAAAATCTTAGCAAGTTCATTAATTTCTAAGCAAAGAAAATGTCATTTGTGGATCACATTCACACTCATGCCAATTCAAGTACACATGGGTCTTCGATTCCCTTAATATTCGAAGTTTAAAGTTGAATTCGAATTTAATTAAGGATAAATTTAAATCAATTAAAATGAATTTAGTTTAAAAATTTTGAACCCACGCCTTAGTCAAAGCTTGATGAGTTTGGTTCACTCTGGACAAATTGAGCTTGAATTTGATTTGGTATTTTGGCCTAATCAAAATTAATAAAATTAATATTATTTTAATTTATTCGAATTAAATTTTTTAAGTTTGTAAGTTTGAAAAACTAATTTATTCAAATTTAATTAATAAAAAACTTAAACCAGTTTGATTTGATTCTAACTATACCAGTCATGGACTCATGCTCGGTGCAGGTGTCTGTATTTCAATTTCATGTAAACCTTCGTCGACTTAATTTCTTTTATTGCAAAATCATGGGCATCCATAAAATGTAGCCGTGTTTTACAGGAAGTACTGTTGTCACCAACCATTTAAAATTCCGATAACTACGCAGAATGGCAGAAGGCCCATGCCAGTGCCACACATGGTGGGTGGTGCACGTGCAGGTCCATTTTTCCTTCTAATTTAGGATTAACGCCATCGCTTGATTGAGCTGTGCAGGCAAAGCAAAGCAAAGTTGGAAAGATTTTATCTCAAATTCTGCTATGGAGGTTGGAACGTATTTGTCACTTACTGGCTATGGCTATGGCTATGGCTATGGCTATGGCTTATGTCTACGGGATGAGCTTCAAAAAGCTAGACTAATGATAAAAGAGAATGAAATTGGTGAAAAAGGGCTTTAGAGTGCTTTGTCTGTTAGTTGGTGATTGACTAGATGTGAAATCGGTTTTGTCTGATGCTCTGTAAAAACGTCTTTTCTTGATGAGTGTGAATTTAAATTACGAGCACGTCAGAAATAACGTGCTTCGATATACGCGTTAATGTATGGCCAAGGACTATTTCCCACGCATAGTTTGAGGCGGGCAGACAGTCTCACCCTCCAAGTTTCAAAAGCCCATCTCCCACCCCTGAAAACAATTTAATATTAAATAAAATAGAAAACAATAACACTTTAGGAGTAATATTGTTATTTTAGTATTAAAATTTTATAAAAAATAAAATAAAATTATAAAAAATATAAAATTAAAAAAAATTAAAATATATATTAAAAAATTTTAAAAAATTTGAAACAGCCACCGCCACCACTGCAGCGGCGGTGGCTACCGCTGACAAAGTTAAGTGGCCGTTTTTAACTATCTGGTTTCAGAAAATGTTAGATCTAGTCTCTCCGTTTGGTGGAGGTGGCCAAATCTGGCTGCCTCAATTTTGGCGGAGGCAACCAGATCTGGTCACTTCAGCCAGAAGAAGCTATAGAAAACGGTTGAAAAGGGCTGACCTTGGTCTCAGCGGCCGTTTCCGACCACTTGACCCCTTCAGCGGTGGCCATGGCCACAGCACTGGCAGTGGTGACAGTTTTAAATTTTTTAAAATTTTCAATATTTTTTAAAATTAGCCTCAAACATGGGTGGGATATTGTACTTTCACCTAATGTAAATCCAAACTCCCGAGGCGAGCTCTGTTGCTTTCGTGCTTTCTTACCCTACCATTAAAGGTATCATCTAATCGAATCTAACCTACCAGTCTTTGTCTTTCTCGTATTTTCTTTGTACTTTACTAGAAGAAGCGTTGCCGCGTGAATAACTGAACTGAACCGACCTGACCTGAACTGTTCATATTATATTTATTTTCATTTCCTTTGTGGGCAGATAACAGAAGAAGCACTTCTCTATCTTTAAATAATATATTTTAATATTGGTGTTCATTTATTAATTTTTGCTCCTGTTGGTGATTCAAAGCTTCAGTGAGACGTAAGAGTAACAGATACTCTTTTTTTTTTCTGTGTGATTTGAGGAAGAAGAAGAAGAAGAAGCAAACTGAGAAGATAATTGATGAAGGAGATGGTCGAAACAGCGAACCCGGAGCGTACACCACCAGCTCAGGCGGCAGTGCCACCACCACCTCCTTCTCTTGCAGTTTCAAGGGGTCCTACTTGGACTCCAGCCGAGCAACTTCAGCAACTCCAATACTGCATCCACTCCAATCCTTCTTGGCGTTAGTCTCCTTCTTTTCTCTTTTTGATGATTTTCTTGGTCTGGATAGGATATATATAATATCCTCTACTTTATAGTACAATTATTTTTTAGTATTGTTCTTTCTGTTTATTCCGAAAGCAAAGCTGGGTTAAGTTCAGATTCTATATTAAAGTGAATTCTTTTTGTTTTAATATAAATTTTTTGTGGATTTGCTGCATGTCTACATCTATGTGATCGGCTTTAGAAGATAGCTGATCATCAGTTTCTTCTTATTTGTTTATCATTATTTATGGATTTTTTTTTTCTTCTATTTTGCTGATCAACAACTTTTGATCCTGAGATTCAATTATTGTATTTTGGATTTGTTTAGTCTAGTTAATCCTTTACCTTAAAATAAAACGTCTTGAAAAAAAAAAAAAACTGTTGAATTTTATCTTTTTCCTTGTTATTTTGATTTATATTTCATAGGCTTTTTGTAGAAGGAAATGAAATCTCGGGCTTACTTCTAAATTATGCTCCTAACTTTGTAACTAATCATAATTTTTAATAAATTGTGGTTCACAGCTCAGGCAGTCTTACTGGCTTTCCAGCACTATATTGTTATGCTTGGAACTACTGTCTTGATTGCCAGTGCACTTGTGCCTAAGATGGGTGGGGACTATGTACGTTTCCAATCCACCGGATCAGTTTTTTATAATAAATATACTGACAGATAATTCTCAACTTTTGCAAATTGGTGCTGATATGAACAGGGTGACAAAGCCCGAGTAATTCAATCAATGCTGTTCATGTCAGGAGTGAATACACTGCTTCAAACACTTGTCGGCACAAGGCTTCCTACTGTCATGGGTCCATCAGCTGCTTTCACCTTGCCAGTATTGTCAATCATCAATGATTACTCTGATACGACGTTCACATCCGAGCACGAGGTATGGAAACTTCCAATAAGATTCAATTGAAAAGTCGGAAAACAAAATAGATAGGCTGTTAATAAGTGAGCTTCCTGTGTTGGTTTTCTGCATAAAAGGCATGTGTCCATGGTGTTGAAACATTGGTACAGATAAATAATATTGACATGAAGTTAGAATCATTCATCTTTCAGCAAGCTTCTGCTACATACAATTTCTTCTAGATTTTTTATGGTATGGATGACTGTTTGTAGATTTTCAAGTATTTTAAATGCATGAATACTCTTCAGTTATCTCTGCAATTAATTGTTGAATAGTTCTTGGGTGCAAACATTCACTTTCTTGTAAAATACCTTGTTCTTTCTCCCTTGACTCAAGTTTTTCTATTTTTTCTAATTATTTTTGCTCAAGAATGTTGTAACCTGCTGCTACAAGAATCTCAGTTATTTATAATTTATCTTATAAAACTACTGGCTTTTGATTGTCCACCTATATTATATGCCATCCTGGGTGCTGCACTGAATGGTCTGATAGATATCATGGTTGCTTCCAGAGATTTCTCCATATCATGAGAACTATACAAGGATCATTAATTGTCTCTGCATTTGTCAACATGTTGCTTGGATATAGTCAGGCTTGGGGCAATCTAACAAGGTAACATTGTTGAGTTTTGAACTTATATGTTATCCATTGCTTCTTTAATGCTTAAGACCCTTTGGCTTCTATATAGTTGTGGCCTAATATCTATTGAGAAGATTAATTGGGTCTGAGGACCTGTTTTACTTGTTGCTTTTTCCTTCTGCTCCCTCCAGATTGTTTAGTCCCATTGTCATTGTTCCAGTGGTTTGTGTGGTTGGTCTTGGTCTATTCACGAGGGGCTTCCCACTGGTAATTCTTTATCCAGCCTTCCAATTTCTGGTGGCTCCAAAAAATTAATACTATTGAAGACCTTTATTTTAAATCTACTGTGCGCTGTACAGCTTGGTAATTGTGTGGAAATTGGCCTGCCTATGCTGATTCTACTAGTTGTTTGCCAGGTAACATACCTTATTCCATTTTTCATTATTACTACTAATATGTCAATATTCTTTGAATGTGAGAAACCTATATGTGCTTGGTACAGTTCTTAAAGCGCATCCATCCAAGGGCTCATTTCACAGTTGAGAGGCTTGCTTTGCTTTTCTGCATTGCAATTGTTTGGGCTTTTGCTGCTATCCTCACTGTTGCTGGTGCTTACAACAATGTTCCAGAGCAGACTAAACTGAGTTGCCGGACTGATCGTACTTACCCTATGTCATCTGCTCCTTGGTATTGGCCAGATGAAATGTGTTTTTTGTCTTGGTCATTTTAATTGAAAATTCATTGAATAACCTCTTTTTTTTTTTGATAACTCATTTGATATTGGTTCCAATCTAGGATTAAGATTCCATACCCACTTCAGTGGGGTACTCCAATATTCAGAGCAAGTCATGTCTTTGGGATGATAGGAGCAGCACTTGTTTCATCTGCAGAGGTTTAACTACTAATTTTGTAACATTTAAAATTCCCTGGATATTTACATTTAAATATGTGCTTCTACTTATTTTAAAATATTGAACTATTCTAACTCATAAAATTCCTTAAGATGTGGATAGAATTCAAATATATTTGATGTCTAAATGATATATAATCTAACAAATGATCAGTTGCTTGTGTCATTTTGTTGAAAGAGAAGAGAAATCTGGTATATGAATAACTGCTTTTGTAATCATTTGGTGCAGTCAACAGGAACATTTTTTGCAGCATCACGTCTTGCAGGTGCCACTGCTCCCCCAGCATATGTCCTCAGCCGAAGTATTGGCCTGCAGGTCGTGACAGAGATTGCTATGCTCCTGTTTCTATTTTGTTTTCTTATTTGATCCTCAATATATATTTTTTAAATCATATGCATTGAATTTATATCATTATTTTAGCCATTAGAAATTTAAAAAAAATATGGGTTCCTTTATCAATTGCAGGGTGTCGGCATGCTGATTGAAGGGATTTTTGGTTCTATTGTTGGTACCACTGCTTCTGTGTAAGAAATCCATGACTGTTAAATATATGTTTGTCTCACTACAGCTCAGCTAGTGGTCTTTCATTAGTTCATTTTCATTGCATAATTAGGTTCTTGCTCTCATTTATCGTGTCACACCTCATTTTGGTCTGGATATGAAAAGTCTTGACTTAATAAAGTTGGATTGTATCATTGGCTAGTAGTGATAATTGAAATCAGGGAGTTATCTATGTGAAAAGAAGCTTTCAGTGCTGCCATTGGAATTGGATTCTGTCTTACTTTAGGTCTTGTATTTGAGGTGTAGTTTTCACATATCTTTAATCCTCTCTTTGCATGGACTATCTGTCTCCCTTGCGGCAGGCATCTGTAAACTTAGTTTGGCTTATACCCTGTTAGTTATACGGGATCGGAAAAGTAAACCTAGATTTAGAGCAATGACTAAAAGTGAATGAATTGACTCACTATTTCAAAACATACTAAAGATTGTTTTTAATGACACATTGAAATGAAATTACAGGGAAAATGTTGGGCTTCTTGGACTCACGCACATTGGGAGCAGACGAGTGGTTCAGATTTCAACTGCTTTCATGATCTTTTTCTCCATATTTGGTTTGATTTTGACCACTCGTGATTATATTCAACTCTGCTTATTATTTTTAATGATTTTGTAATGACTCTGTAAAGTTTTCCAGGGAAGTTTGGGGCTTTCTTTGCATCCATTCCTTTACCAATATTTGCAGCCATATACTGTGTTCTATTAGGGATTGTTTGTGAGTGATAATGTTCAAAATGGTGTTTTTTTTCCCTTTTTCCATTAAAGGGAATTTGCTCATTGATCTGTTTTCATTTCTGCAGCTGCAGTTGGGATTACTTTCATACAGTTTGCTAATAATAATTCCATGAGAAACATCTACATACTGGGTGTCTCTTTGTTCCTTGGAATATCAATTCCTCAATACTTCGTCTTGAACACCACTCAGAATGGTCATGGACCAGTAAGAACAGCTGGGGGATGGGTAAGTAACTGAAGAACGTAATGTTCTTCTCAATTATTCTGCCATTAAATCCCTCCAAGGTTATCGTCCATAGCAACCTTGTCTGTTAAAGTCAATGGTAGGAAAATGATGCAGAAATATTTATGGAGTTACAGGGATGATATGAATATAATACACTGATTCAGAAAAAAAAAAAAGCATATAGAACTGGCGCACGATGAGAGCCACATGGATCTCATAAGTCAGGCTCTGACATTGACAATTTTCAGAAGTAATCTACCTTTACCATTTAAGTATGGTGTGAGTCATGTTCTTTGGAAATGTCAGGAATCTGGTGTCTCTGCATTGATTTACAGTGTTGAATTTGTGAGATATATATTATTCAAGGCATTGATCAGTCACCTAGACATATTCATGTATTCAGAAATTTCTCATCTGTTTTGGTTTTTGCAGTTCAATGACATACTGAACACAGTCTTCTCTTCACCTCCAACTGTCGCTATGATTGTTGGGACGCTGCTTGATAACACACTTGAGGCAAGGGAGACGGAGATAGACAGAGGACTTCCTTGGTGGAAACCATTCCAGCACAGGAAAGGAGATGTCAGAAATGAGGAGTTTTACAGCTACCCTCTCAAAATGAATGAGTATATTCCTACTAGATTTATGTGATTACACTTAAAACTAGCTACTTGTAAATTAATTAAGACTGCTGTGAGTAACTTTCATGTTTATATACATGTTGAGGTAAGATTTATATGAGAAAACAAAGAAAACCTCTATGTCCCAAAAGGTTTTTCCCAGTAGCCTTCTGAATCTGACGGTCCCAAAAGGGCACGGTATGGTTGTTTCCCAGTTCTGTCTTCTGGCTGTGAAGTGGTGGGCTTTTGCTGATTCGAGAGGTGTAGCTCAGTTGGGCAGGATGTGCAGGTGGGGTCTGGTCGGGCTGCTTAAGAGCTCTAGGCTTGGGCCTGGATTGATTTGCTTGTTTCACTTTGAATTAGGCCCAAGCCATTTTGATTGGATCAGCAAGCAACCTTACAAGCTTTTGAAAAGTAGTTGACCACGACAAAATGACTTAATGGCCATTGAAGAGTTGCCGCAAGGCAAGAAAGTATTGACCTTCTATAGGCTTTAATCTAATACGGTTTTCATTTTGTCTAACTTTTTACTACATGATAAGAGACCCTCGTTCAAGTATTTGAACCAAGTGGTGTTCAACCATTTAAACTCTCTTATTTTTAATTTGAATCTGGCTTAAACCAAATTGTATTCAAACTCAAGGGTGAATACAAATTGATTCAAATCTAAATAGAAACAATTTGATTTAAATTGAATTTAAGTCAGATTAAACCAAATCATACTAAGTTTTGAATCCAACCATGTCCTATCCACCCCATGTTTGTCAAACATGGTACTCAATTCTTACCACGTCAAGGTTGGAAGAGATAGGATACTGTAGACACCCCATTTTGGACCCAACAGGGTCATCCCCGATGATGAAAAACCTGAAAGATGATGTGGAATTTTTTCGGTGTCAAGTTGAGGATGGACGAGCAAAAATTTAAAACTCTATTGATTAAATATAATTCATTCAAACCCAAACCCATAAAGCCAAAATCCAAAGCCCATCAATAATAAACCCAAACCCAATAACTATTCTAAAGCCAAAATCCAAAGCCCAAATCCAAATCTAAAATCCAAAGCCCACCAAAAAAATAATAATAATAAATAATAATAAATTAGGCAGCCTAAGTGAGAAAAGAAGCATGCCTGGCGCCCTCTGCTTTTTCTTCATTTTTTTCCACTTTTCCAGCCCGCACTAGCCCACGAAATTGCTGCAGTTTTTTTCCATAAAATGCCAACTTCCATTTTTTCCACTTTTCCAGCCCGCACTAGCCCATGCAAATATTGCAGTTTTTTTCATCAAAGGCCAACTGCCCACGTATACGAAGGAACAGCTTCACATGTTCTCCATTAAGGGGGGCTTTCATTGGATGTTTTTTTACAGATAAAAAGGGCAGAGGAGAGACAGAGAAGGGGGAGTTTTTGAGAATAAAAAAAAAGGAGAGAGCAGAGCAGAGCAGTAAAAAAAAAGAAAAAAAAAGAGAGAATACATTCGTAAACACTGATACCATCTTATATCTTAAAATTTCAAACTCCATTGAGCTGATTCCATATTTCAATCGTTCGGGTGCCTGACTACCAGACCATCCTTAGTTTGACGACAAAGAAATTCCAAGACATCAGGATTTCAGGTAAGCCCTGAGGGGATTTATTGTTTTATGTATTTATTTAAAAATAATGTGATATACATAGTTTTATTTCATTATTACTATTATTTTGCGCATCTGCTGCCTTGGTTTCTGTCTTGATTTCTGAATTAAATCACGTAGCATGTTTCTGTGTTATAATGATTATGTTAGCCCATATAATAAATATGCGTAATTGTGATTGAAAGCAAGTGTAAGATGGTTCTTAAATAAAAAAAAAAAGATTTATTCAGACTGTGTTTAAAAGATTGAGAAGTGTCTTCTTGTTAATTTAAAATCTGAATTGATGTTTTGTATATAAATTTAACTCTGGTGATTTTATGTGTGAACATATATATTTAATTTGCATGTCATGTTTCTGGAATACTTATGCACCTTTTTCTTTTTTTATGCATTTCACCTCACAGTATATTTGCTAGGCTATGTAATGATGACTCATGTGACCATGCATTCATAATCATTGCTCTGGATTTTCTGGCAAGAATTGTTGCCATGCCTGCGGATCACATAAATGACAAGGATCATGTGAAAAAAATTATGCTACTGGATATTCATAAAAAAAAATATATATATATACATATATAATAAAAATTTGGAGTGTCCAAAACCTGTTTTATTTTATTTTTTGGCATACATGCATACCCTTTTCTTTTATTTTATGTTTTATAATACTTAATTGAGTTGATCATGCATGAAAGGAAAATTAAAACAAATTGATTTGTCAATAACAAGCACAGCCAAGCACGGCCAAGTCAATATATATATATATATATATATATATATATATATATATGATTTTGATCATTTTAGTTTTTATTTTATTTTATTTTTTTATTTTAACTAACAAATTCGTTTCGTAGGTTTACTTTTTATTTTATTTTTATTTTTTAATTTTATTTAGAATAAATGTATAAGGGTGTATGTACAAGGGTTGTAATTTTAATTTATTTTTTTGTTTCTTTTTTATGGATGATTGTAATTAATAATAATATTGCATCGCGTGATAAAACGGAACCTAATTAAACTTGGTAACGCGTTTAACAAATAAACCACAAAAGTGGAGGCCGGCCTTCGGGCCGGGCGGCATGGGTGCCTAACACCTTCCCATCGCCGTACCCGACTCTCCGAACCCAACCATTGGGCCGGTGAGGAAGGTTGGGTCCTCTGCAAGGGATCCATAAAATCGCCCGTCTTCACCGACGCATATTTTCCCGGGGTTACTCCCGGGTGGCGACTCCATAGACTCCGTAATGGGCCACAAACCCGTTATGCGCTCCTCTTGACCACGTTTAGGGTGGTTAAACAAGAGTGGCAAGTCTGTCCTGGCATGGCGCGGCAAAAACCGGCGCCACAGCTCTGGCGACTCCACTGGGGACAATGCGAAGAGTCGATTCCGATGTGGTTAATTTGTTAAATGCTTCTGAGTTTAATTAAGTTCCTTGCATTGCACAACACTTACACCCACTGTGCACAATTTGTCCTTATTACCCCCGATGGCAATCCAGACTTCGCCCGAAAGCCCACTCGGCCCAGGGGTAGTCTGTCTTGTACATCAGCCTTAGGCAACGTACCTTTGTGTATATGAAAAGAACCTCTGGTTCTCGCCTAAGGTAGCCTTTGACCTTTATCCAAGTCAAACCCATGTAGCAGCCCATAGATGTCAATCCTTTTAGGACCCTCTTGTGTGTGATTGTTCGAGTCGAATTTCTATATTATGAGTTTTTATCCCTTACATAGTCATCCTGTTATATGTTTAGAAATATGTCACCAAGAATTTCATCGGTATTTCTCAAAGCAGTTCCTATTGCAGGAAAAACTTTTTGAAATAACGATTTGAAAATTTTGGAAACATAACCTAAACATATCACTTAATGATTATATAAGATATAATTCTCATAATATAGGAATTCATTAGGTCTAGGACGTAAGCCATTAGACCCCCCGATGGTCTTATTGGCATTAACCCTACCTAGGGCAGTCTTGACCTTTGAACTATTCGATCTGAAGTAATAAGGGGGCGAAGGGAGAAATAAGGATGGTAGATGAAACCTTAGAAAATTTAGGAAGTGAAAAGTCAAAATAGCCTGAAGTCATGCCAAAAAAAAGGGACGAGCCATCATGGAGCATGGTGAGAGGAAACTTCCAAGAGTACCAAGACGGAAATCATCACAAGAAGATGTTGTCTGGCCTGAACTAGTCATGCATTGCATATGTTGTATTCAAACATGCATTCATTTAGATTAAAAAAAAAAAAAAGAGAAAAAAAAGAGAAAAAAAAGAAAGAATAGAGAAAATAGAAAAGAAAAGAAAAAATAGAGATTTTTCTTTAATGTACTCATGCATCATATTTCATGCCAGGAAATGGCCGAGACAACACGGGATACTTTAAGAAGGATGATGTCAGAGCTGAAAGAATCAGATTGGGAGCAGATGAAATGGGCACAATTAGAATGTCTTAAGCACCTGCAACATTGCAACATCAATCAACAATTTCTTTTGGCAGCCTCCACTTTTTGGGACCCAGAAAAACATGTTTTCAGATTCAGAACAATAGAGCTATGCCCAACGATAGAAGATTTTAATGCTATCATGTATCGAACTCAGGTCTCCACTGAAGAAATAGCTTTGCCAAAACTGAAGATGGATTATCCAGGTGCAATGAGAGAGGTGTTTGGGGTGTCAGCTGAAGAAGTACACTTGGTCACTATGAGTGAAGATTGGGTTTCATTGGGCCTATTAACCGAAAAATGTCAAGAGAAACGTCAGTCAGGGCGACACAGATGGACAGAGATGTTTGTTTTTTGCCTCCTAGCACAATATTTATTGGTCTTAAAGGTGGGACAAGGGCATTATAGGATGTTATCATTAATATCTGAGATGAAGGAAGGAAAGTCACCGGTTCCAGTAATTTTGGGGGAAACTCTGAACGGTATCGATGAAGTGGTTCGAAATGGGACAAACTTTTTCAAAGGGAGTGCGCTTTTATTGCAGATATGGTTGTATGAAAGATTATCTTTAGTCGAGCCTCCTTTCTCTATGGATCGAGCTGGGCCAAAGTATTTTTGTGCTCGAAAATTATTACTACCTGCTCGTACTGAAGATAATTGGAAAATCTGGTTGTCTACCCTATTGGAAGATAGGATCAGATGGTATTGTCCATGGTGGAAGATCAGATTCTACACACTTCGCACTTATACCAGATGTGTGGTGATTTGTGGTATGACGGCTGTCTCCTTTTATGACCCAGCACGCCTTTGCAGACAATATGGAGAGAGACAAAGAATCCCGAAGATAGAACATGAAATTACCACTTGGCCATTGACAACCCGATTTTTGGAGCATGTTTGTAATACTTGGGCTCGACGAGTTATTCAATTCAACTTAGGACCACCCAAGGGCACTGTTGATGACGAATACAGAGCATGGGTATCATCTCAGATCGATCAAAATGATGTAATTGATAGGAAGAGGAAGAGGAATTAAGTTTGTACCATTAAAGTTGTTCTAATAAAATATCCTTTCATTTGAAGAATAAGATCAAAATCCTTGAGCTAGCAGCTGATCAGTCAGAATGTCCCTCTTTTGGCAGACTTCAGGCTAAAGAATGACATTTTCACTTAAATCCCTTGCCTTTTTTTGGTCAACTTTTAGAGTCTTGGAAGGGGTACTTCATAGATTGTCTAGAGTTGGTCTCCTTTACACCTAGATATTAATCCCATCATGCATCCAAGCATTCATTCAAGCATCCATGCATTCATACTAACCTTTGTTTTGCAGCCAATCATAATGCACTCATAACATCCACATAGTTCAGATGTCTTCATGCATTCATGCTAACCCTTTTTGTTTTTTTCAGTTGAGAATCATAGATCCATCAGTAAAGTGGACCCGCAAGGGAAGAAGACTTCGAAGATTTTCTAATCCGATCTTCGAATTTGAGAATCTGGTTACCAGGGGGAGCAATCCACAAGACCAAAAGGAATATTCAAATTGTGAAACCATAGAACCACAAGCCATGGCTCAAGAAGACATGTTAAAGGAAGTGACTAAGAAAATGGAGGCAATGATGGAGGAAAAGTTAGCGGCTAAAATGGACAACATGATGGAAAAGATGGCTCAGATGATGGCCAAAATGGAGGGCAAACAAAAGATTATAGAAGGAAGTAGTGAAGAGAGGGGTCAAGCTCTGCAAGATAATCTTGGAGATGATTTCTATGATATGGATGAGTATATGAAGAGTAAAAAGGAAAAAGAACGCGCACCAAAGGAACCAACTATGGAATCTCCACAAACTAACAGAGATCAAGAAATCTTTAAAAGAATTGATCAGTTGCAAGCAGCCGTTAGAAAGCAAGGGGGATCTTCTTCCATGCTTGATATGGATGATTTGGATTTTGCAGAAGATAGAAGATTGCCACACAAGTTCAAGATGCCAGATTTAGCCAAGTTTGATGGCACAGGAGACCCTAAAGCTCATCTAAGACAGTACCTCACCATTATGAGGACTACTGAATTATCGAAAGACCAGATAGTGGCCCTCTTTCCCCTCTCTTTGGAAGGAGTGGCTAATACCTGGTATTATAATTTAGGACGAGCAGAACGAAGTGATTGGAGTGAATTGGCAGAGAAGTTCTTACAGCAGTACTCTTATAATACTGCTTTTGATATCACAGTTAGGGATCTTGAAACAACAAAGCAGAAGAGTAATGAATCTTTTGCCGAATTTCTTATGAGATGGAGAAGTAAAGCAGCAAAAATGGCAAACAGGCCGTCAGAACGGGACCAAGTAAAGATAGTCATGAAGAACTTGTTGCCTGTGTACTATGAGAAGATTTGTTTTTTCCCCATTCTCACTTTTGAACAATTATACGAAGCAGGAGTGCAAATTGAAGATGCTTTATCTACTCAGAAAGTAGGAGGTTTTAGAAGATTTGATTCGGGAAAGAGTAATGGTGGCTCTAATAATAATGGACCGAAGAAAACTGTTGATGTAAATGCTATGATGCACAGGAAGTTCTCTAATTTTAACATACCGTTAGCTCGGCTATTGGAGAGGTTGACACGAAAGGGGTTATTACAGCCACTACCACCTAAACCACTGCCTAATCCATTGCCAGCCTATTTTAACAAAGATGCGTATTGTCGTTTCCACCAATCTCATGGACACGATACTGAGAAATGTTTTAGACTTAAACATGAGATCCAAGATCTTATAGATGCTGGTAAAATAAGTGATCCAGAGAAGCAACCGAGCGTAAGACACAATCCTCTCCCCAAACATGGGATCCCACCTCCGCCAGGCCTATACATGGTGGGATTAGAAGAAATTGAAAAACAGATGAGAGCAGTTAATGTTTGGGCCAGCTCAGATGAGGAAGAACCAATTGATATATGGGTAAGCTCTGAAGAAGAAGAAGAAGAAGAGGTGACTCAAGTCACGAGGAGTGGCCTAAATTATGGGAGAGAAAAAGAAAAAGAAGTTGAGAAAAGAAAAGAAGAGAAAGGGAAGATGATCGTTGAACCCGTGGAGGATGGACTTATTAAACAGTTAAAAAGGACTCAAGCAAGCGTAACAGTCTGGGACATGCTTCTGAATTCTGAGAAGCACCGTTTGGCAATGAAGGCTGCACTTGAAGCAATGGTTGTGTCTACTACAATGACCCCAGAAGAATTGGTAGATATGGTCTCAATAGAACCAAATGGAGTAATAAATTTCACTGATGAGGAGTTACCAAGCGAAGGTAGAAATCATTCAAAAGCCCTTTTCATTCAAGCTACAGTTGGGGGATGTAGATGCCCTTATGTCATGGTTGATGATGGCTCTGCCATTAATGTTTGCCCTCTAAAAATACTGAGTAAATTAAAGAAGACAGTAGCAGATCTACAACCTTCAGAAATTGTAATAAGGGCGTATGATGCAAGCAAGAGGGAAGTGGTAGGCACATTCACTACGACTGTAACAGTGGGCCCAATATCTTCAGAGGTGGAATTTGTAGTACTTGATATACCTTCATCCTTCACATTATTGTTGGGCAGGAGTTGGTTTCACCCATTAGGAGGGGTTTCATCTACCCTTCATCAAAAGATCAAGTTCCCTAAAGAAGATGGAATAGTCACAATACATGGGAACGATGATTTTGAGGTAGTAGCAGTTTGGGCTGAGCCACCAATGTTGGGAGGATTCCAGGTCACAATGATTGAAAGCTTCAACTCAGCAGTGGTAAACATGATGAAGAAACAACAATATACACCTAGAAAGGGTCTAGGCCGAAATGAAAAAGGCCTTGCAATTCTGCCAAACTTCAAGTTTCAGATGACGAAAAAAGGATTGGGGTATGAGGAAGAAGGTGAGAATTACGAAAAGGGGAGAAATGAGAAAGATAAGAAAGGGCTGTATGATTGGTTCATTAAAGGAGAGACACAAGCACCAGAAAGAGTCTCCACTACACTGTCTTTAAATACGATTGACTTTTTCGAATGGGGAAGACAGCAAAGTGCTAAGAAGAAAAATACACTCATAAAGGAGTTAGGGGATGTGATTACCTCAGAGAGTAAGTGGAGTTTCAAGCCTGTCAATGTTATGAGCCTCGCAAGAGAAGATAAAGGTGTCATGGAGAAAACTGAGAAAGAAGATGAGAACAGAGCAGCTGACAACCAGGAGGAGGCACTACCAGTTGAAGATTTATTTAATGCTTTTGATAATGTTGTTTGTAATGATGTCATAACTGATCTTTCGTTGGATATGAATAATAAGTTTCATTTTGCTTACTTACGGTCCCATGATTGCATGCATGACATTAACAATGACATACACACATTCATGACAGGCAATGTAGAAACCACTTCCATTAACATTGGTACATTTAATGAACCAAAATTGATTGAATTTGCCATCGACATGACTCTTGAGGAAAAAGAGAGACTCACTGAAATATTGAAAGAATATGAAGAAGCTTTTGCATGGGCTTACAGTGATATGCCTGGGATTGACAGAGATATAGCACAACACTTCATTCCCACTCATCCAGACGTCAAACCGGTGAAGCAGAAGCTTAGAAGACTAAGAGAGCAATGGAGTCAGAAGGTCAAGGAGGAAGTGGAGAAGCAAATTGCAGCGGGATTCCTGGAAGTAGTAGAGTATACAGATTGGTTGGCCAATATTGTTCCGGTTCCTAAGAAAGATGGGAAGGTCAGGATGTGTGTAGATTATAGAGACTTGAATAAGGCATGCCCGAAAGATGACTTCCCATTACCCCATATTGATTTATTAGTGGACAACATTGCAGGAAGTGCTATGATGTCAATGGTTGATGGGTACTCTGGGTATAATCAAATTTTGATGGCGGAAGAAGATAAGTTGAAGACATCTTTTATCACAGAATGGGGGACTTATTGCTATAAAGTGATGCCTTTTGGACTCAAAAATGCAGGGGCAACTTATCAGAGAATGGCCACAACCTTGTTCCATGATATGATCCACAAGGAGGTAGAAGTTTATGTGGATGACATGGTAATTAAGTCGAAAACACGAGAAGATCATTTTTTTGATTTGGAAAAATTTCTCCAACGGGTGATGAAGTACAAGTTAAGGCTAAACCCTAAGAAGTGTGTATTTGGGGTAACATCAGGAAAGGTGTTAGGATATATGGTAAGTCAAAAGGGGATAGAGATAGATCCAGACAAAATTAAGGCTATTCAGGAAATGCCACCACCAAAGACAATAAAAGAGGTCAGAGGATTTATTGGGCGGTTGCAATACATCAGCCGGTTCATTTCAAAGTTGACTGATAAATGCGAGCCCATATTTAAGTTACTTAGAAAGAATCAACCGGTGAAATGGAATGATCAATGTCAAGAAGCATTCGAGAAAGTGAAGGAGTATTTGAAAAATCCACCTGTTTTAGTCCCACCGAGATCTGGAGAACCGTTATTATTGTACTTAACCGTAGAAGAAGCATCAATAGGGGCCATGTTGGCGCAAAAAGATGAAGGGAAAGGAGAAAGGGCTATTTATTATCTAAGTAAAAGATTGTTGCCTGCAGAAATGAAGTACTCAATGATAGAGAAAACCTGTTTAGCCATGGTATGGGCTGCTAAGAAACTAAGACATTATTTTCTTGCTCATAAGGTGATAGTGTGTGCTAGAGCAGATCCAGTCAGATACTTATTAGAAACTCCATCATTGGTAGGAAAATTAGCAAGGTGGCTTATCTTATTGTCTGAATTTGACATTGAATACATGACTTTGAAGGCTGTAAAAGGAAGAGCCATTTCAGACTTTTTAGCAGAAAACCCTATAAATGAAGAAGCAGAAGTAAAGGCTGAGTTTCCAGATGAGGATATAGGAGCATTAGAAATAGCTAAATGGCAGATGTACTTTGATGGAGCGGTCAATAAAAATGGGGCTGGAATAGGGGTAGTTCTAGTAACTCCTTTAGGTGAGCAGATGCCGCTAGCACGTCGGTTGGATTTTATCGTCACCAACAATATGGCTGAGTATGAAGCATGCTTATTTGGGTTAGAGAGTTTGATGATTATAGGGGCGGAACATGTAGAGATCTATGGGGATTCTATTCTAGTTATCAACCAAGGGGTGAATGAGTGGGCAGTAAAAGAAGAGAAGCTTCGACCTTATCATGAGCAGCTTAGAAGAATGCTTTCCAATTTTAAGAGTATACAGTTTCGACATGTGGTCAGAGGAGATAACCAATTAGCAGATGCTTTGGCTTCGCTGGCTTCCGCGTGGGTTAACCCTCAAAGAACAATTATACGGCCAGTAATAATCACTCGAGGAGGTATCCCATATTACCAAATGGAGAGTGTCATGGTAATAAATGAGGAAAGTCTAGATCAGCCTTGGTTTATTCACATAAAACAGTATTTGGAAAAGGGAGACTATCCAGAAGGGTCAGATAAAAATGAGCAAAAGATGCTAAGAAGGATGGCGATGCAATATATATTGGTGGATGGCCAATTATATAGGAGATCGTATGATGGGATTCACTTACTTTGTGTAAATTCAGTACAAGCAAGACAAATAATGGAGGAAATACACGCAGGAGTATGTGGGCCTCATATGAATGGAAAGTTTTTAGCCAAGAAAATTGTTCGACAAGGATACTTTTGGTTGACTATGGAGCATGATTGTGTGCAGTTTGTAAGGAAGTGTCATCAGTGTCAAGTGCACGCAAACCTTAACCACATCCCACCCTCGGAACTATTCAATATAACTTCTCCATGGCCTTTCTCGATTTGGGGGGTTGACATAATAGGGAAGATCTCTCCAGCAGCATCTAATAGACATGAGTATATTGTGGTGGCTATTGATTATTTTACTAAATGGGTGGAAGCTCAGTCTTTTAAGAAAATTAGCTCAAAACAGATGGCCAAGTTTATGGAATGCCAGATAATTAGTAGATATGGAATTCCTCAAGAGATGATTACCGATAATGGAGTACAGTTCAAAGGAGAAGTGGAAGACTTACTTCAAAGGTACAAGATCAGGCATCATAAGTCTTCACCTTATCGCCCTCAAACTAATGGGGCAGTAGAGGCAGCAAACAAAAATTTGAAGACTATATTGAGGAAAATGACAGAAACCTATCGGGATTGGGCTGACAAACTATACTTGGCGCTTTGGGCATATCGTACCACAGTTAGAAATTCAACTGGAGCCACACCTTACTCTTTAGTTTATGGAATGGAGGCAGTGTTACCTATGGAAGTGCAAGTGAAGTCCTTACGAATGGCCTTAGAAGCAGGGATTCCAGAGTCAGAATGGATTAGAGATCGTTATCAAGAGCTAGCATTAATCGATGAAAAAAGGTTGACGGCACAGTATCATGTTCAAAGCTATCAGAGAAGGATCGCTCGAGCATTCAACAAAAAAGTGAAAACTAGGAGCTTAAAGAAAGGAGATTTGGTACTCAAGCAATTAAGAGAGAATCAACCAGATCCAAGGGGCAAATTTAGGCCAAATTGGGAAGGGCCTTATATGATTAAGCAGATATTATCAGGAGGTGCAGTGCGATTATCGGACCTTGATGGGAATGAGTTCAAAGAACTTGTAAACTTGGACCGTCTTAAAAAATACTTTGTCTAAGAAGAAGAGAAGATAAGAAGGATCCTAATGGCGTCGAGTGCGAAAAAGTTCAGCTTTTGATACAAGAGATCATGAAGAATGGCAAGTGTAATCAAAACGGAAAAATGAAATGTACCAATGTTAAAAGTAGTTGTGTCTACATTTGTTTTAGTCAGACTTGTGTGCATCGACTTAATAATGTTGTGTCCTTGTGATTGTAGGGTTGTAGCAAGCTAAATGGAAACATATCATCATCACTTTTATTAAACATTTGTGTCAAATATTTGACTTGTATTTTTCTCTCTCTCTCTCCCTCAATATATAAAAAAAAAAAAAAAAAAAATTATGACGCTAAGTTGAAAACCTGAAAGGGCGACTTAGGCAAAAAAAAAAAAGGAATGGGTCGAATTGGGTTGGCCACCCTGAGTAACTAGATTCTCAATCACACGTGCAAAGGAGAAGCTTGAAGGAAGGATCCATAAATATATATGCATACATTACATTGGTTTGAAAAAAAAAAAAAAAAATCGTGTTTTCATAGCATGACATCATCATTCATCCCATTAGGGCATGTTGTCATGTGTCTTATTGGATAACCATTGGGGACATTTTATCAAGTTCGTCTATTAGAGGTAAATCCAATCTCGTGAAGCTACCCAACCAGGGGCATTCCACCAATCGTGTTGAAATATGACTTGATCGTTACGGAGACATTAACTTTGCCATAGGTTAGATTGTCCACATTTCATTATTCCGGACTTGCTTTCGAAGTGGGCAATCCGAGGCGTAGGAATATCCATAGATTTCTACATGTTGTTTTTCCGGACTTGCTTTCGAAGTGGGGCAATCCGAGGCGTAGGAATATCCATAGATTTCTACATGTTGTTTTTCCGGAGTTGCTTTCGAAGTGGGGCAATCCGAGGCGTAGGAATATCCATAGATTTCTACATGTTGTTTTTCCGGACTTGCTTTCGAAGTGGGGCAATCCGAGGCGTAGGAATATCCATAGATTTCTACATGTTGTTTTTCCGGACTTGCTTTCGAAGTGGGGCAATCCGAGGCGTAGGAATATCCATAGATTTCTACATGTTGTTTTTCCGGAGTTGCTTTCGAAGTGGGGCAATCCGAGGCGTAGGAATATCCATAGATTTCTACATGTTGTTTTTCCGGACTTGCCTTCGAAGTGGGGCAATCCGAGGCGTAGGAATATCCATAGATTTCTACATATTGTTTTTCCGGACTTGCTTTCGAAGTGGGGCAATCCGAGGCGTAGAAATATCCATAGATTTCTACATGTTGTTTTTTGTCCCTGTTGATCCAAAATTAGGTGTCTTTTCTTTATACTTTGTTGCATTTTGCATGTGTTTTCATTGCATTCACAACGCACACAAAATTCACAAAGTAAGGGGCATCTGTAGACACCCCATTTTGGACCCAACAGGGTCATCCCCGATGATGAAAAACCTGAAAGATGATGTGGAATTTTTTCGGTGTCAAGTTGAGGATGGACGAGCAAAAATTTAAAACTCTATTGATTAAATATAATTCATTCAAACCCAAACCCATAAAGCCAAAATCCAAAGCCCATCAATAATAAACCCAAACCCAATAACTATTCTAAAGCCAAAATCCAAAGCCCAAATCCAAATCTAAAATCCAAAGCCCACCAAAAAAATAATAATAATAAATAATAATAAATTAGGCAGCCTAAGTGAGAAAAGAAGCATGCCTGGCGCCCTCTGCTTTTTCTTCATTTTTTTCCACTTTTCCAGCCCGCACTAGCCCACGAAATTGCTGCAGTTTTTTTCCATAAAATGCCAACTTCCATTTTTTCCACTTTTCCAGCCCGCACTAGCCCATGCAAATATTGCAGTTTTTTTCATCAAAGGCCAACTGCCCACGTATACGAAGGAACAGCTTCACATGTTCTCCATTAAGGGGGGCTTTCATTGAATGTTTTTTTACAGATAAAAAGGGCAGAGGAGAGACAGAGAAGGGGAGAGTTTTTGAGAATAAAAAAAAAAGGAGAGAGCAGAGCAGAGCAGTAAAAAAAAGAAAAAAAAGAGAGAATACATTCGTAAACACTGATACCATCTTATATCTTAAAATTTCAAACTCCATTGAGCTGATTCCATATTTCAATCGTTCGGGTGCCTGACTACCAGACCATCCTTAGTTTGACGACAAAGAAATTCCAAGACATCAGGATTTCAGGTAAGCCCTGAGGGGATTTATTGTTTTATGTATTTATTTAAAAATAATGTGATATACATAGTTTTATTTCATTATTACTATTATTTTGCGCATCTGCTGCCTTGGTTTCTGTCTTGATTTCTGAATTAAATCACGTAGCATGTTTCTGTGTTATAATGATTATGTTAGCCCATATAATAAATATGCGTAATTGTGATTGAAAGCAAGTGTAAGATGGTTCTTAAATAAAAAAAAAAAGATTTATTCAGACTGTGTTTAAAAGATTGAGAAGTGTCTTCTTGTTAATTTAAAATCTGAATTGATGTTTTGTATATAAATTTAACTCTGGTGATTTTATGTGTGAACATATATATTTAATTTGCATGTCATGTTTCTGGAATACTTATGCACCTTTTTCTTTTTTTATGCATTTCACCTCACAGTATATTTGCTAGGCTATGTAATGATGACTCATGTGACCATGCATTCATAATCATTGCTCTGGATTTTCTGGCAAGAATTGTTGCCATGCCTGCGGATCACATAAATGACAAGGATCATGTGAAAAAAATTATGCTACTGGATATTCATAAAAAAAAATATATATATATACATATATAATAAAAATTTGGAGTGTCCAAAACCTGTTTTATTTTATTTTTTGGCATACATGCATACCCTTTTCTTTTATTTTATGTTTTATAATACTTAATTGAGTTGATCATGCATGAAAGGAAAATTAAAACAAATTGATTTGTCAATAACAAGCACAGCCAAGCACGGCCAAGTCAATATATATATATATATATATATATATATATATATATATGATTTTGATCATTTTAGTTTTTATTTTATTTTATTTTTTTATTTTAACTAACAAATTCGTTTCGTAGGTTTACTTTTTATTTTATTTTTATTTTTTAATTTTATTTAGAATAAATGTATAAGGGTGTATGTACAAGGGTTGTAATTTTAATTTATTTTTTTGTTTCTTTTTTATGGATGATTGTAATTAATAATAATATTGCATCGCGTGATAAAACGGAACCTAATTAAACTTGGTAACGCGTTTAACAAATAAACCACAAAAGTGGAGGCCGGCCTTCGGGCCGGGCGGCATGGGTGCCTAACACCTTCCCATCGCCGTACCCGACTCTCCGAACCCAACCATTGGGCCGGTGAGGAAGGTTGGGTCCTCTGCAAGGGATCCATAAAATCGCCCGTCTTCACCGACGCATATTTTCCCGGGGTTACTCCCGGGTGGCGACTCCATAGACTCCGTAATGGGCCACAAACCCGTTATGCGCTCCTCTTGACCACGTTTAGGGTGGTTAAACAAGAGTGGCAAGTCTGTCCTGGCATGGCGCGGCAAAAACCGGCGCCACAGATACGATAAGGGGTTTTTTTATGGAGGCAATCAGCCGGGCGGCTAAAGCAAAATTGGAAGTAACCCAGTCAAAGTAATAGATAAAGTCGATGTTTTGATTGAATATTCTTTCATTTATTCATATAAAAATATGTTCTTTGTTGAATTTGAAAACTGAATCGAGTGTCTTTTTACAGTTCTGACTGCATCAAAACTCAACAGAGACACTTGTCACGGTGACGGCAGCTCAACTTTCTGTTGCTCTGGTGGCATCCGTTTGGTCTTTCGTGTGGATCACGCCTTTTTATGGTGACAAACTGAAGTACATATTTTGGCCAGTTTGCCGTACGCACACGGCATGTCGTGGATCTCGTCAACCTTGACTTTTATATGTTCTTCGTGAGCCACGTATTGACTTATTGAATGATCGATTTCTTTAACAGAATTGCTGGTGACATTGATTCGAGGGTTTTCAAGTTTGAACTAACAGGAGGAGTCGGGTGGGTCATGTTCCAGGTCTTTTTCCATCTTAGTTGTTGACAGAAAATTTTATATTTAGAAATTTATGAAATGGTAGACAAAGTAAACAGAGAAGGAACCGAGGTGTTTCCATCCAAGTCATCAACATAGAGATAGGAGCTGCCATAGTTTCAGTTCCACATGAAGCTTAGCTGGTTCAATCACAGTATCTCAAATGCAAGCGAGTGGGAATGCTAGTAATTTTCTTCAAAGTCCGGGCCAGTCCTCGCCTAATACAGATCGGAAGCTCACGCGAGCGAGGAAGCTTAGACACGCTACTGACGTTGAACTCGGCTTGTCCTCCGCCGATCGTTCTTCTCCCTCTTCGGATTTCACCCGAAAGTCGCCGTCCTCCTTCGCCGTCCCAATACCTCTGCCGCTCCCCGAATCTTCGTCGCTTCGAAGACCGGCCTCTTTGGGCTCCAATTCCCCTCATAGTCTCCAATCTCCGGACGAGGTGCTTGCCTCTTCGTTAGGAAGGTAGACAATTTCATTTCGACTTCGTTTGTTTAGATCTTTTATACAGGGCTTTCGGGAGTTAGAATTCCATTTGCGTCAATTAAATAAGTTTTATTTATAATTATTGCTTTTCGCTATGTTTTCCTGAGTTAATTTGTTGTGACTTATGCAACAAGGAGGAACAACTCAAATCATGCAACCAGATGTTCAGACAGATCTTCAAGTCAATTTCTTAAGGGGGACTCTAAAAATGTTGATAATATGAGGATCAGCCCAAGAAGGGGTTTCTTAAGTCCTGCTGTTAGCCCACAAAGATTAAATACAGCAGGTGCTGATCTTTTTTCTTTGCCCTGTCCTGATTCCAAAAGTACTCGGCGTAGAGGATTCTCTCACGATTTAGAAGTTGATCACCCATTAAGGTTGGATGTTTCTCCCAAGAGTGCTCCAACAAGTGTTTTCTCAAGTCCTGCTGTTAGTCCTCGAAGTTCAAAACCTGGCGATCCTTTTCCTTCTTTCTGGGCTCGGAAAGAAATTCAGGCATGGTCAACTATAGAAGTCTTAGACTCAAATAGAAATTGTACTTCACCGGTCTCACCAATTAGAACAAGTGTGTATAGCCCCGAGAATTCGCCCCTTCATAGCCCCAGTATGCAAAGTCCAAAAATCAGCCCCAGAAGTCCTAAATTTTATTTCCCATTGCATCATCAATCACTTCCACAGCCTGAACCTGAAAGCCATGCTGCTGCCCACAAATTGCCTCTTCCCCCTGGAGCTTTGGCAGCACCACAATCATCTATGCCATCCCCTGTGATTCATCAAGTTTTTGAAATGCCAAATCCATCATCAATGAGGAATCAATGGCAAAAAGGAAAACTTATTGGACGTGGTACTTTTGGAAGTGTTTATATTGGAACCAACAGGTGTGCTAGTATGCCAAAGCTTTTTCTTGAAGTTGGCTCTTGACTTTCTTTCAGTGAACACTAATATTTCTATCTCTTTTTATTTGATGGGGTCTAACAGAGAGACTGGAGCTTTATGTGCAATGAAGGTGGTTGATATCATCCCTGATGACACTAAGTCTGCTGAATGTATAAAGCAGTTGGAGCAGGTCACTATCTGGAGTCCTTACTGAAACAATCTAGTTGATTTAAAATGTTTTTTGGCTGTTAAATAACTTACTGAGGAATATGCAAAATTGATTTATTTGTCATCTCCTAGAGTATTTGTCACCTATGGTATTCTATTTCAAGAATATTATAGGATTGGAATTTGTATTTGTCTTTGCGTGGATTCTGACCCCTATAGTTGATTTTTCAAATGAAAACAAGCTTGAGCACAGTGTTCATAGTGAAATAAGCGGCATGCATAAATTCAGTTATCTTTTGGTCATTTCGTCTCAGCACCTGAGACCACTACCACTCTGTTTGTTAGATCCCTAGTACCAATGTGAAATGCTGTTTAGAAGTTTCTATTCTTGTTCATGACCTCTTCAACTTTGTGCATTGAGGATACATAAGACACTACCCTTTAATCAAATTAGTTGGACATAGTTTATTTTTCTTTCCATTTTTTGTGAAGACTAACTATTTCTACATGTGGTAATTGCTGCAGGAAATTAGAGTTCTCCAACACTTAAAGCATCCAAATATAGTACAGTATTATGGAAGTGAAGTGGTGTGTGGTTCTTCTTATAGAATATGCTATATTGACTGTGTTTGTATTAGTGCAGATATAATTGTTTTGGGAACATTGTTTCTGCTGCAGGTTGATGATCACTTTTACATATACCTGGAGTATGTTTATCCTGGATCTATTAATAAATATGTTCGTGACCATTTTGGAGCTATGACAGAATCTATAGTTCGCAATTTCACCCGACATATTCTCTCTGGGTTGGCTTACCTGCATAGCACGAATACAATCCACAGGTAACAATTGTGCTTGACATGGAGCATAGCATCATATTTTAACTTCTTTGTTATTAGTTTTATTACTAAACTTTGCTCATTTCTGAAGTTCAGATATATTCTTAGTCTAGTAAAAAAGACAGCATTAAATTATCAATGATGTTTTGGAAGAATTGAACTGCTTACTTGACTGTCTTTACTGTTTTGACATACTTGCTTTTTAATTTTGGATTTTGTGCACATTTTTTGGTTATAAATTTATTGCTTTTAGTCTACTTATCTATGTGATATGATTTATAGGGACATTAAAGGTGCAAATTTGCTAGTAGATGCCACTGGTGTTGTAAAGCTTGCAGACTTTGGGATGGCAAAACATGTGAGTTTTGAGATTTTTTAACACTATCTAGTGATGAATATTCTTTTTTTTTTTTTTTTTCTTTGTAATCTGAGAATATGCTTCTCCAACAGTATCTTTTCATAGGGCATTCATAGGTATTTTTTCAAGCTATGATTTATTTGTAAGTGTTGTGGTTGAATGTTTATTAACATAAGCATTCATCATTAAAAATGGATGAAAGGAGCTTGCTTGTGGTTGTATGTTTAGCATCCATTCGATATGGATACATTACATAATAGGACCCTCCTTTTTGTGTATATCAAGTTACCTAACCATAATAGTGCTGATTATAGACTGGTGAGAAACAAGTGGTTACATAACTATTCTACTGATAATTGAAGGGATGTTTTTGACATCTTATTTTGAAATTATAAAGTTTATTGATTGATTCATATTGGTTACTATCATCTTTATGGAGGTCATTTTGGAAGAGTAATCCTCCTTTTGCAATTATGTTTATATGCAATTGGCATCAGTTACCAGTCACTTGTGTGCCTGTAGTTTAAGTTATTTATTTTTAATTTGAGTCTTGTTTGTAATCAGCTTACAGGATTATCATATGAGCTATCTTTGAAGGGCAGCCCATACTGGATGGCTCCTGAGGTACATTGCAGTAGTTAGTAACATCCTTTTTTCTGTTTATGGCTACTTTTTCTTCATTAGTAACTTTCTTTTTTCTGTTTATGGCTACTTTTTCTTCATTAGTAATTTAGTGTTTTTTGTGCAGGTGATGCAGGCTGTGATGCAGAAGGATGCCCATTCTAATCTTGCTTTGGCTGTTGACATTTGGAGCCTAGGGTGTACAGTAATTGAGATGCTTACTGGTAGACCTCCATGGGGTGAGCTGGAAGGGGTTAGTACTTGATTGAAACTTGTGTCTTTACTTTTCATTGTATATGAACATGGCCAATCCTTTGATGGTTTAATATGAACTGAACTCATATTTTATTTACCAATGCAGGTTAATATTTGTACTAGTATATTTATTCCAGTTATAGTTTATTTATGCATATTTGATTCTCTGCACTATTATTTCGAGATCTCTTCAAGAAAGATTGAATTATGCATTGTAACATAAATCCATCAGCATGCAGAAGGTCACTGGATCTCTGAATAGCTTTGAATAAGCAGGTGGAACCACTGTTGATTGCTCCTCCTTTCTTTTAGCAATCCAGATTCTGTTTTCATCAAGTAATTTCAGGCTTCCTTTGTAATTATTTTTTATTATTTAGAAATTTAAAATTTGGACAATTTATCACTTTGTCATGTCATCAACTCTTCATATTTTCACTCTTTTGAGTACCAAGTTCTATTGTTAATTGCTCTGTTTCCGGATTGAATTACTTACAAGCTTTTAAATTGCACGGGAGATTCTGCTTTAAGATTTTATAACTTTTTGTCATATCTCTCTTTCCTGATAACTTATTCTTCTTGTTGATGAATTTCTTTTGCATATAACCAAATGGGCTTATAGCTCAATTTCTGATGTGTGATAAACTTAAAATCAAGGAGAGACTGCTCATTTCTTTCTATCACTTGTCCTTGGTTTTATGTAAGGGTTTGCACATGATCTTTTCTCTACCAATCACTTTAATTGTCTCATGTTCTATTTGTCAGCCTCAAGCTATGTTCAAGGTCTTGCACAGAACCCCACCTATACCAGAAACACTATCTTCAGAGGGAAAGGATTTTCTCCAACGCTGCTTTCTAAGAAATCCTGCAGAACGGCCATCAGCTCCAATGCTTCTTGCACATCCTTTTGTCTGTAACCCAAATGATCAAAGTATACCAGTCTTGGTGCAGGGTATTTCGAAAATGAATGTAATAGTATGTACTACATAACACCTGTTTTCAGCTGTCATTACATGCAAATATTATTTTAACTGATTGTATGTTTCTTATTCTATAGGATCGATCACATGGTCCAATAGACCGAGCTGCACAGAAAGTTGATTTTACACCAAACTCGCCAGGCACACCAATTAGAGATAGTAAGCGGCCTTGTAATAGGTAAATGCATCATGTTCTCCTGAACTAGCTGCAGGGTTGTGCGGAATGAATGATTTCACCTAAATATAATTCTCTATTCTTTGTGTTTTTCTTTTCCAGTGAAACCTTTCAACAACGTCATACATTTAATTGCGCTACAGCTTCTAATCACTCTCCATCTTCTACACTTGGAGTAAATCATTCTTTACCTGCAGCACCATTGATTCATAATTCACATAATTTTAGTCCCTCGTCAAACACTTCTACCAATATTCCCCTGGGTTCTGTGAACAACCACCCTTGCGCTTTCTCAAGGACTCATGGAAGGGAAGTTCCACACGTCTGAGACATGTTTTTGGTTGAAACAGATCGATTTGATTGTGAGTTTCCCCTGTGCAGAGCTTGGGAGAGAAGCTAGCAAGTTGCAGAAAAAGCCCCCAAGGAGGTTTTCTGATAAATTGAGCAGAGGTTGAATTGTAGTTCTTCTTTTTCTTTTTTAACAGCTAATTCCTCCTGCTAAATACAGGGTGTTAGTGTTTGTTTTGTAATGTAACCAGGAAGAAAATTTTTATGTGACAAATGAAGGGGTTTGTATATATTAAGGCATTATTTTTTGCCTTTGAAATTCATTCTTGACAACCAGCAATATTGTAGTTGTAATTAATGGGAAACTTGACCATTCGAAGCTTGTAACTGAAGCCTCGAGTGAAGGGTTCGGGTCTATATATGGGTTTGCACTCTACTGAACCCGGATCCGGATACGAAATCATTTAAAAGGCCATTTCCCGCTTTCGTTTCACCTTTCGCCTATCCATTGATGAAATGGAAGAGAACGTGGCCGTCCTCACTATAGCTGAGCTAAGCCACCGTGGCCGCCCCCTTACAGGTACGGCCTCACTCAACTCTCATCCCAACCGTCCGGTGCCTCCAACTGTCTCACCAAACCACCGACCGCCTCCGGCTCCCATCCATTCAAATCCTAACCCTAAAGTTCTGACACCTCTGAATCATCCCGCCGTCCTCATCGGAACCCTTATCATAAAATCATCGCACGACAATTGCATTAAATTTAAAGACATTTCCGCTGAGGTTTGCTGCGACATTCTCGAATTCAATGTTCGCGCTATCGGGAAGAAAATCCACGTCACGGCTTGGAATTTCATTCCCTTGAAACGCGGTAATGGTTTTCTGGAGATTATCAAATGGAAGCTTCCAGGTTCAAGCTCCGTGCTTACTGGATGTTCAAGCACCAATAGATTCGATTCATTTCCGTTAATTTCAGGTTCCCCTTCTGATAATGAAACACGTTCTTCCAAAGCGCGTCATCGCGTTCATGGCGAGGTTGAATCAGTTAGTCCTGTTTCTGTCGTTCCGTGTTCAAATCCAGGTTCTTTGACCGGTTCAACTAATATTCAAGGGTTTCTAGTGCAAGTTATGACTTGTGAGTGTAAATCATGTAGTTCTAAAGAAAATAAGATAACACAGGGTTGTAAGGTGTTAACTAAACCTGTGTTGGTATATTTTTGTGGTGCTGCTTCATGTTGGCATCCTGTAATGACCAAGCTTGCTGGGCATGTTATTACAATCTCGGGGCTGAAGAAAAAGTTGGTTTTCATATCCAAAGAGGACTCTCAATTGATGTTTGTAACTGTGGAGAATGCAGCTTTGCATGTACCTAGGTTATTGAAGAAATGGTTTCCTGTTTCAAGGATTGTTATTAAGGGGAAGGGTGAATGCGGAGTGTATACCGGTGTGGTGAAGGGCGTTTACATGCATGGGATGATTGTTGAGCTAGACAATGAAGTGTGGCTTCTACTAACTGATAAATTACTTAGTGTGCCACATAGTCTTAGAGAAGGCGCTGTTGTAAGCAAAATAATGTTTGCTTTTGTGTCAACCATCCTATAATATTTATGGACTATTGTTTTACATTCTTAATTATTGTTTTTCTCTTTTGGTAGATTTCTCTGAGAAATGTTCATTTCGTCAATCCAAGATTTCCATGGGCAAAGCTTCTCATCTTAGGCGCTTGCTTCAAGACTAGCATTATTGTAGAGTCATTCTCTCCATTGGAAGCAGGGTACTTAATGCTCAATTTATTATCCTTTTCTCTTAGTATTCTAGTAACTAACATCAAAATCATCTTTGGCCTTGCTGTGGAAATTGATTTCCTTTATCTCATCCCATGCAGTGAAGGTGAATGGGGCCATTTTTGAAATGACATCAAGCGGATTTTAATCTGCTGATTGTGGTTAATTGATCCCATAGTCTTTATTGGTTTACTTTAGTTGATCTTCTTGGGGGAGCATAAGATCATCTGCATTTATGAAAACTAATTCAATTGTATGCTACAGGTGCTATACAAACCTAGAATCGCAGAGTCTATTGGGGAAGTTTATTGAAACTTTGTCATTTTCTGCCAGACTATGGTAGGATTTTGATAATGCTTTTTTAGGAATGTTTGTAGCTGCACAAAATCAATGAAGATTTATGATGTTATTGATTGATGTTGTTTCAGGGCACTTCTTGTTGTTTCATGTATTCAGAAAAAGTTCTGTGGGATTTTATCTGAGAAGGAGATTTTGGGATCGAAGCATGTAAGTAGCTTGCCTTTGGTCTAGGTAGTATGTTTCTTTGAAGTTGTGCTTCTTGTTTCACTTTTGTCTTGGTAGTCTTGTTTCAGTTCCTGATGAGCATATGTGATGGTTGCAAGGTGTTATCAGAAGAAAGGAGTTGCTCAGATGTACATTAGCTTACATTTGCCTTCATCAGTAATTCGAGCTCGGGTAATTTGATAATTCAACTGATAGATATATATGACAGGTCTATTTTGGAATTATTTTGCAATCTTCAATTACAAGTTTCTTTGGGCAGCATGGAGTATTTACAGAGTTGTGTAAGCATGAATCATGTGGCTGTGGTAATGAACCATATTGTGGTAACCTGAAATTGGTGAGTCCGAGCCTACAAGTCATTTTAATACAATCATTACAAAGAGCTATTTCCTCAAAGGAAATCTAAGTAAAAATTTTGTGCTCTGTTGCTTTTACATAATTGGTACTAGAATATTAAATTTCAATATATATGTATTTTTGTTATCGTCAGGTATTGCCCATCTCTTGTTTCACCTATCACTGTGAAGCTAGGTGGATAAAAATGCTGTTACAATCAGACAGTGATCGACATCTGTTGTGTGAGAACAATCGGATTAGTTCTCTATCTTCATCAGGTAAATCTTACGGTCGATCAGTGAGGAGGATTTTTCCCAGTGAAGATATGGGTATTGTTTTGCTTGGAAGTTTGAAGGTTAGAAATTTAGCTTCATTGTAGAATTTTTTATCTCCCTTTTCCACTCTATTCCAGTTTTATCTTACATTTGGTTATGACATGGGGAGTGTAGAAGACATCTGTAACCCAAAAATTTGGTTGTTGATGGAATGAGATTGAACCATAGATTTTCCAACTGTAAGACACTTGATTTCTTGTTTTGGATATCAGCAGATGATGCCATCTGTTGCACTTTTCAGATTGCTTTTTTCCTGGCTGTAAAGATTTTTATTTTCGTTTAGTTTTGATCATGGATTTGTGTTGACTTTTCAGGTTTCTCCATATTCTGGAAGGTTACAGTTAGTTGACATGACTGGCAGTGTTGATGTTATTGTACCAGACCTTTCACTAAATTGGAGTTCCGACAGCATTTATGAGGTCATATCAATAACAATTCCACCTCATATTATTCATCATTCTGTTGTGAGCTATGTTGAGTTTCTGGAATGAAGGTGCTACTCATCTTTTTCCTTCCTAATAATTGTCTCCGAAGTCACTCTGTTTTGTGTTGATTTTTCAGGTCATTGACTATGGTCTTATGGTTGAAGCCATCCCTGAAGTTATGGATCAGTTGGGACTGCCTGGCAAGGAGTTATTCTCATGCAGAAGCATCTTTAATTGTGCCCCAGCAACAAGAAAGGAAAACTTATCAATTAGTGTCCACTTTCACATGAGGAAAGCCACCAGCAGAAATCTTCTGTTTTATCCAAGTGTGGACTGGGCAAATGATTTCAAGGAATTTGAAAGTGGGTCTTTTCATCTCATTCGGGTTACTCATAAATTTCCATTGCTACAAAAGGTATGTTTATGGCTTCATATGTAATTTTTTGAGTAGTTTATATAACTGCTGTATCTTTTCTTCTTCTGTTATTACTTGAGAACCTGTAATTCTAAACAGAAGAGAAACATAGAAGCAGTATTTTTTTTTTTTTTTCTCAGTTGCCGTGTTGACTCATACTTTGCAGATTATCAATTTTTACGTTACTTGTTTCACAGTTTCAAGGTGATCTGGTCATAGCAAGCAGGTCTAGTATGTTTGTTGAGGTCATCGTCTTACCATGGAGTTTGGTTCTTGATGGAAAAGATGGAAGTAAGCATTCAACAAAGGAGTTGAATGATCAATGGAATCAGCCCATGGAACACGGTGCTGGTGAATATTACCAAGGACATGTTCCTGGAAAGAGGCATAAAACTGACTATGTATCAAGCAGGTCACTGAATTCAAATTCAAGGGTTGATTTAGGCGATATTGACTATGCATTAAACACTACTTGTCATAGGGATTCTAGGAAGGCATGGAAATATGATACCTTGAATTTTTCTCTTGAAATTCCATGCCTTGTTACTGTTAGAAGTATTAATAATCATGACTTTGTCAGTTCGGGTATCTTGTATAGCACAAAGAGTTATGTTGATGTCCCCATTTTAACAGCTGAGAAGGTCTTGCTGCAATTTAACTCCGAAAACTCTTTAAAGTATCAGGTATTTTTTATTTTTTTTTCATTCTGTTAATTATGCTTTATGAGAATCACAGAATGCTGAATATGTTATTTCAGGTCACTAAGATAGATGACTTATTTTTTTGGCTTTCATCTTATTTTCCAGTTGTTGCAGATTGGTGGTTATTATATCATCAAGCACCATAGAGAAGATCCTTTTTGTTCTATCAAGGACTCTGACAATGCTAGTTGTGTAAAAGCTGTAATCACTTCTCAAACACACATATGGAGTCTTGCATACTCTTCTGATGAAGTTCTCACTTCACGTGATCCTTCACTGAAAAATTCCTCCTTCAGCAGTTGTAAAGCTCTGGCCATTGATCAAACTGAATTTCTTCTTTGGACGGTCACTGCCTGTCCTCTCAGATGCTGTTCAGATGTGCATCTTCGTCTCTCTGCTAATGCAATAGATATGCTGAAGCTAAACCTTAAGGTGTTAGAGCAAGACTTTATTAAGCCGACTGTAAGACCTGAAGAGGCTTCCTATATTTCTGTGTGCTCATGGAACACAATTAATGTGTCTGGGCTGCCTTCTATAGCTACTGATTCTAATTGCCTGTTTCCAGAAGGAAATTTAGTATCTTTGCAAGGAGATGTGATTTCTTTTCATGGTTTTGATGACAATTATGCTGATGTCTTTGTAAGCTGTGAAAAACTTGGTGATGCTTTCCAGTTGAGATTCTCTCGAGAACTTCCAAGTTTCTGCATTCATGTTTTGGTGGACCATCAACTTGTAATTTCTTATTATACTTTTTTAGTTCTTTTTCTATTTCATTACTTGAAGATGGTATGTGTCATCTTTTTGCATCATTTTAATTGGTTAGGTAAGGGTCTTCGGTGCACTTAACGAACATGTGTATCTTACTGGATTTGGGGCTGGTGTAAATGCAACATTTCATCGTATTCTGGAAGTGGGGTAAGTGTCCTGAATTACTGCATGTGCTTTAACATTTGGTTAAATTTGTCTCTCACTTCATAGAAGTTTTAACTTACGATAGATGTTAGATTCTAGATATGATACCATTATTTTGGCATGATTTGTGATAGAAGCTCCACCTGCTCTGTATCATGGATTGTGTTTCTATTGTTAGAATTTAAGTGTGTAAGGCATTCTGTTGTTTTTAAATATATCTGCATACAAATATGAGCTGTGAAAATTGGATCTTTCTATGTTGCACTTTCTTTGTTCATTATTCTTACACCTAGTCTTACCCTTCAGATTTGTAATTTTAATGCCTTTTGCCAAAGTGCTTCCTCTAGGTTTTACAGAATTGTAAGAATGAATACTGAAATGATTCCCATTTGTTGGTTTTCTAGGAGGTCAAATAGCTTGATGTTGACATCTGTATCGTTTATTGTAATAAACTCAATGAGGGTAGTCAAAGAACCATATGTTGACAAGTGTTCAGAATTATTGTGGAGTTCAGATACATGCAACAAAGACTCCAGAGATGCCCATTCTTCTGGTCTTACTTCTGAATTGACTCCATGCTTGAATTGTGAACCAATGCGCATCCGTTGCAGAGTAAGTTTTACCAGACCTATATATGTTTTTTGCTTCTCAGACAAGCTAAATTTGTCTCTTTAACAAAGTTTCATACTTTCAAAGCTCTTATTAGTGGATGGAAGAAGTAGATTCTAATCATGTGGATGCTGGCAATTGATTACCTGTTATATGTGATTACAGGTTGTTGCTGTCCATTTTCTCGTTCTTGAGCTGAAGAATAGACTATGTGATGTTTTACAAGTGAAAACTCACACCGGCGCCCATCCTTTTAACATTCCTCTTGCTGGTTTTGTGTTGGGTGAGTTACTCATATACGTCAGAGACTGTTGATCTATTGTATGAATTAACTGTGTAGTTTAAAATTATCATATATGTAGCCTAAGGCATATCCCACCAATCATAGGTGCTTCATGCTAAATGAAACTTTTTAACAATCCATTTCAGGACATGAAAGCAACAACTCCATGATCTGTACCCGCAGATAGTTTTAAGTTAATAAGATACAGTTGCCCATGGTTAAAAATTGTTTTGTAGATAAATGATTTTGGTGAACTTTGTCAGAAGTCTCACGTTAATTTTCTTAGTGATACACAAGTGTTCAATACATGTCTTTTTGGCGATAAAACTGCAAAATAGAGACCAATCCCCAGACAATCTTCAAATTTGGTAATTGATATTAAGGCTCTGAATTAATTTATGAGTTGGTGAGAAATCCTGTTTTGAACTTTGCATCCTTAAATTCATGAGAGACTTGCTGCATATATTCTTTCTTAAGTAAAATTCAGTTTCTTGTGTAACTTATTTTTTATTTTGTTATTCGCATGCCTAGATGATGGGTCATCCTCTTCTTGTTGTTGGGCTGATGCTGAAAGAGCAGCAACCTTACTAAGGCTGCATGAGGAACTCCCACAGAATGCTCTTGAAAGCAGCGGGTCAACATTAAAGTGGGTGGCAATTGATAACAATGCCTGGAGAACCACCATGTATCATCTTGAAAGAATCTTAAAGAAGCATGACAGAATTACAGTGAAAAACTATGGTTCAATGGTGGATTCTTCTTGTCAAGATCTTAATGTTTCTGTCAGCTCTGAAAATGCTCTAAGCAGCTCAGACGAAAACCTCCTCAAATTCATAATCTTCAATGCTTGCTTTGGCACGTTTTGGGTGAGTATATGTGCAATGTAGAAGAGGGTTTTTTATGCCTCAGCTTAGATGCATATTAACTTCACTGCTGGCATGATAATGTTCAATTCCTGCATTGGCAGACACTTGTTGTTAGCTCAATGAATCCAGGTGCTCTCAGGTATTCGGGAAAAAAACACCTTAAGGAGATGGAGATGACAATGCATTCCATGCCAAATATATGGGCTAGAGAAGTTTGTTACACCGACCCTATCACTGAGGCCAGGAATGTGTTTCAGGAACTGCAAAACAGGTAGTTTGCTCTTACTGTTAAATTTGTTGGATGTGTTATGAGGACTTCTCTTTACATGCCCCATTAATACGAGAAATGAGATATAATTTCCTCACTTCTTCCTAACAAAATATGTACTTGCACCAGCAGTAGCTGTATTTATATGAATCAACATGAATGGCATTTTAAATCCTACCTTTTTAAACCGGTTTTCATATTCCCCCTTTATTTTGATGTCTTTTAAATCAGCATATGTAGAAATTTGTTAGTTGTGCATAATAATAATGTCACCATGGAAAGCCGTTAGCTAAGAAGTAATTATTGGTTGCTGGAATGCATTGCTCATCGACAAAACTGGGACCGGGACATTGGTCCTTGACATACCCTAAAGATAATGAAATAAAAATCTACAATAATAGCTGACAGTATAAATGGGCATTATAATTCCACCAGGTCCAGACTGAATTAAGATGAGACCCCAACATGTCAGAAATAAGAAAGAAATAGTTACATTTTCGCAATTTGCTGGCAAGGTCAGTGGTTTCTATTGAAAAAAGTCGTGCATTATGAGAAGGCGGCGGCCACTGGTTATAATTGAAATTGACTCGTGCATTATAAAAGTGTAAATAATATTAAAGTCTGACATGAGGTCCCCTGACATTAAACTCATTGGAGGCAGAAAGTTTGTGCACTAAAGAAGTGCCCTATTTTTGGAGTTACAAATTGGAAGCATTGACCACTGTTCGGGTCCTGGTGAAATCCCAGAAGTTGGCGATTCAAAACTGGTGAGTCTGAGTTGGATTAATTTGTTCATTATGTAAGAAGCTCTTTTTGAATGTTATGCCCCTTAAGAATGTGAATTGTTACTTGTATATCCAATAATCACTGTTATTAAATGTAGTCATTGTGAAGATAACATAATTTCCTCTTCTCTCTAAATATATGTAAATATGACAGAGACTTGTGATGAATTTTCAGAGACCAAATTCAAGTTTTGACATGCACACCCATTTTCCACTGTGGTAATGTGGAATGCTTATCGTTAGGGTATTTTTCTATCTATGGCTTCTTATAGCGGCAGAAAAGTTCTGCAAAAGCCCGTCGATGTTTTTGAGGACTGCTTCGCAAGCAAAGGTTTCGGGCTTGTTTACTTCTGCAGACCGTTAGATTCCCACGTCTTTTCTGGTTACTTTTTACTGTCCCTAGGGTTCTTCGTCCAATTATAAAATATAAAAATAATAACAATACTTACCATTGGTCATTAGATCTTCCACCACTTCTTCCTTCCTTTTCATTTGAAATTTTCACCCACCTACATGTCTTCTTGTCTCTCTTTTTCTGATGAGGGTATAATAGAGCTTTTGTGTGTGTGTGTGTGTATATATATATATATATATATATATATATAAAACTCTAAAGCTAGCTGTTACTAACATAAATCTGCTCCTTATTGTTGGCCCTACGTTAGTTAGAGGTTAATACAACAGGGGTTTCCTTTTCCTTTTCCTTTTCTTTTCCCTTCAAGTTAGTCCCTTTTTAGCTATTTGTTCCTTCCTAAACTGTCTTTCTCGTTTCTTTCACTTGCTCTCATTCATAATGTCAATGCCAGAACAGCAACTGCCGCCATTGATGATAACACACAGCAGCCACTCAAGGGAGGAGTCGGTGGGGCCAGTGATTGGGGTAATGGTGGTGATTATGGTGTTAAGCCTATTAGCCTGCATGATCGGACGGCTGTGTTCAGGTAAGAGAATCATAGGGTATGGTGAGTACGATGTAGAGCGGTGGGCAGAGAGTAAATTCTCTTCATGCATTGATGGAACAATCAGCCCGCCACCACTCCCAACGCCCTCTCTATCTGATATTTCTCCTCCAACTCCACGCACTATCCAATCCCAATCCCAACCCCAACCCCAACCATCCATGCAACCCAACCCCAACCCGCCTGCAAATGTAGATTCTTGAGATATATTAACCACTCTTCTACAGTTTTTCTTTTATTCTTTTTATTTCTGTGTTAGTTGGAGCATAGCTTTACTTGGTTACCACGACCTGGAGAATGATTTTATTATTGTTTTGACTGGGAACATTACCTGGAGTACTATTTCAGAAGACACCATAATTAGTTGAGGTTCCTAAGGCTAGATTATTATTTTGGTACAGAAGAACTTTTTTTGAGTTGGATTATTGTTGCAATAATCACTGCATTAAATTCATTTTGATATATTGTTAATACATATGTAGTCCCTGTTTTTGCTGCTCAAACCAGTTTTATTTCAGCTTTAACTATGTGAAATGGTGTATAAATTAGTGCTGAAACTGTTCTCATTGTCAGGGAGAAACTTAACGTTGTTTAATTTGGGAGCACTGCCATTCCTTGTTAGTCGTGGTACTTCAATTCTACATCTGTTTCTACCGAAATTCTGACGCCACAGCTGCCCATATAATTGATGTGGACCCTTATGACATGTCAGGTGCAACATTATTTCACCCGCCATAGTATTTAGAAATGGCCAAAGGACTTATTCCCACCCATAATTTGAGATGGGAACAACATGTCATTTTTAATGTCTCAAAAATCTAATTTTTTATTTTTTAATCAAATTTAATATTAAATATATTAGTAAACAGTAATAGTTTAAGGATATTTTTATCTTTTTAAAATTAAAATTTTAAAAAATAATAAAATAAATTTTTTATAAATATAAAATTTTAAAAAATATAAAAAATATGTATAAAAATTTAAAAAATTTTAAAGCAATCACAGCCACTGGCATCAACGGTGGTGGTTACTTTAAAATTTTTATTTAAAAATTATTTTATAATTTTATTATAAATTTTTTTATTTTTAAAAGGGTATTTTAGTTATTTTAGTATAAAAATTATAAAAAATGTATCTAAGGGTGGGAGATTCGGTTTTTGAAACCTTCCGGGTGACACTTTTTCTCTGCCTCAGACTATGGGTGGGAACAAGTCCTTTGGCCTTTAGAAATTGCATTTCTATTGTGACAGATTTCAGATTGATAACCAGCTTGAATGACTACAGATGTTGCAAACAGTGGAAACAGGGTAGATTCAATTTGATCCATGTCGGTCCCTACGGGTCAACCCAGGATTAATTCGAATGCAAAATGATTAATTCTAAATCTATTCGAGATTGACAAACTGAAACTTTTTTAACTAAAACTCAATTCGATTTGTAAATTGATGCTCAAACTTGATTTTGAACTCAACTTTAGCTAAATTGGAATTCAAATATTTAAACTGGTTCAAATTCAGATTGTTTATATAAACAAATTTACTCCTTGGCTCAATTTTTTTTTTGTATTTAAGCTTGAATTAACTTCAAATTAGTTTTGATTACATCAAACACTATTTGAAAATAAGATGAGTTTAATAATGTTCTCTAGAAAATTTTGTTGCCGGCCAAATAAAAAAGCACTGTTTTAAACGTTGGATTGGGTGATTCAATTGGAGCCGACGCTAAATTCAGTTTAAATTATGGATAAAACCAGTTTTAACTATTAAACTAAATATACTTAGAATAGAGTTAAGTGAATAGTATCAAATAATGGTTTAATTATTAATTTAAACTGATTTAATTATCATATTGATGTCATATAATTAAAATTTATTTAAAAATGTTAATTATATTATATTAATATTAATATTATTGATTAGACCAGTTGATCAGACTGATTTTTAACCTGCCGACTAATCCGTTGACTGGATTAATACCAGTATAGGTCTAAAAACATTGCATAAATGATTAGGTTATGATACCCCCTAATACATACTCAAGCATATTATACAAAATATTTCAAGTTCAACAAAGAATAATGAAACTGAGGACAATAATTTAACAGAAGGAACGCTGGAGGTTGATTATTAAGTAGTCCAAGACCAATAACAAAATCTTAATAAAACTAGCACATACAGAATCTTCAGGTTCAGTTTTATCTTCAGTTACAGACATAACATTTGTCCCATCACTGAGGACATTATAAAGAAATTGGGAAAATACAAGGCAAGCAACATGGAACGACATCATTTCTTGTAGCAGTTCAAGTCAGTGGGGGTCGAGGTTAGCGTCCAGTTTCACTTATGCCTCAAAATATCTTAATATCACTTCAATTAGAATAGATGCAGTAAGCAGCAGGCAATTGAAGACATCCATTTTAAGGAACATTCACTCTCATCTCATGCATAAATCAGTGTGGGAAATCTAAAGCAAGTGATTTGGGAGGTTATCTTTAAACTTCCCTTATGTAGTTTTACTCTTCCAGCTTTATACATATATAGAGATTGTCTTCAGTTTCCAGTTCCGGATGAAGGAACTTGTAGTGTTGTATGGTTCCTCGAGAGAATCCTAAACTATCATTTGATTGGTTTCTTGTCACAAGGACAAGAGTTCAAGTTATCAAAGAGTTATATCAAGATTAAATTCTTGATTTTACGTAATAAAATATGACTGAAATATTATGCTTAACTGAGGTTTACTATCCATTGTGATTGGTACCCATTATCTAAATCTCAATATCCTCACACCTTGGTAGACCTACCACTACTACCAGTATACTCAAAGCGACTTCTCAGTTTCACACTTAAGATTCAAATTTCAACGAGCTTTAACTCCATGTCCACTCTCGGTATGATGGAAGCTAAACATGCTTGAAATTAGTGGAATATTTGTCATGGAATAATAAAAATGAGATAATAGGATGTCAAAGCATAGCACTTGAATGAACCATAAGACCTGGGCTGTATTCATTGTATGGTGAAAACTGATAGGACTGAAAAGACCTCCATTGCTGTCATTGTTCCAGCAACAGTTTTTGGCATGCTACTCATTGAGGCTTCCCATCAAATCAGAACTTGAGCTTTAACAAGCCACCTACGTTTTAATTTCTACAAGACGATACTGAAGAGGCTATGTCATACTTAAAACATGCAAAATCTAAATTAAAAACACTGTAATTTCGAGAATTATTGGGATAAAGTTGGGACAGATCTCTGAGCATATCTATAGTTGGTTCCAAATCCAATCAGAAGAAAACGAGGTGCAGCTTTGCCTGTTAAATTTCATGAAAAAGTGAGGCAAGGAAAGCTCTTAGTTTTCATTATGGACGTGGATGTCTTCTCTTGATGTCCATTTACGTGCCGTGGTTCATACTTGGATCACATGAAAATTTCCATTCAATAAATTTCGTACAAGTTATTTATTTTGTGATATGAATTTAACGTCAAATTCAATCGCAAAAAGACTACCAAAATGAAACCCTCAAGGCTCAGGCAACGCTGAGCTCATATAATCTCTTACCTCTCTTGCAATCACATCTCTCATTGCATCCCAAAACCCCGCCGGTAAACTCTCCCTTCTCGTCTCCGTCGTCGCTGCACTACCACTCCCTGGTGGCCCCAGTGTTAATGCAGTCAACGCATCATCTTCCAATCCCATGCACTGCTGATCAGATCCTGAAGGGACAGACCCCCTGGTAAAACTTCCATTATCAAAAAAGTCCATTTGTTGTTGTTGTTGTTCTAATGGCTGTTGTTGTTGTTGTAATTGTAGCTCTGTTGCTCTTCTCTTCAACGTGGAGTTCCAGTGGTTCTTGACTGCATTATCTGTTCGACCAGGGAGCAATCGTGCAATGGTGGCCCAACGGTTACCAAGCTGGGCATGGGCGGCCAAGATGGTCTCGTCCTCTGCAGGTGAGAACGGCCTGTGCTCAACACTTGGGCTTAGCTGGTTACACCACCTGAGCCTGCATGATTTACCTGACCTTCCCTTAATGTATCGGCTTATAAGGGACCAGTTTCTTGGTCCATGTCTTTCAACAAGAAATGTTAAAAGACGATCTTCTTCTGCACTCCATGGACCCTTAATTCTCTCAGCTTTGTGGGCTGTTCCTGGTGTTCTATCATTACCAGAAAAAGATGATTCTGAAGAAGAAGAACCTGAAGATGAAGCAGAAGAAGAACACCTATTCATTGCTTCCATTAAAGCAAGAGTAGAGGAATGTGTTGTGTAACAATTACACAGAATTGAAGGGGTTCCAACAGGAAGCGAGGATTAGAAAAGGAGGCATTTAGGCTTATATATGGAAGAGAAAGTGGACACATGAAGAGGAGGATACTTCCGGGAAGTTTGCCTTTGTAAAGTTGGTACGGGTGTTCCTTCTAACTAAAACGGGGTGGTTAAATGTGCATCCCACTGTTATTATTATAACGGGGTTCCACTTTGTCTCCACTTGTATATTTACCATTTTGTGTCCGCATTACATTAACGTCGTCGTTTTAATTTATAACGAGAAAATTGAAGGGAGGGGTAAAAATGGAATTTTAGTTCGTGCAAACACAACGTTTAAAACATGACAGGAAAGAAAGAGCTGTTCAACACGATAGAAACGTTTTAAAACCGGAAAGTGGGGCCCATCTACTTTTTGACTACTTTTCTTTCCCCTCAGATTTACAGCTGTGACCGTGAGTTTGTCAAATCCGTCTCAAACACAACCCCGTTTAAAACCCAACACCGGTTTCAGCGTCTTCCACGTAGGATGGCCCCACTTCCAGCCTGTAAGAATCTCACGTGATTCAAGTTGAATTCCTTTGACTTGTGTACCATAATCCGACAAAATTAACTGCCCCTCACTCTCCATTAAGGCTCGTGAATCTCAAACATCGAACATGTTCTTCGAATAAGTGCAATCCAGTTCAGTTAAGCGGTGACGTAATGTAATAGAAGAACTATAAGTCCCTAACGAACCGGGTCGAACGGGATTCAACAACAAGCTGAAGCAGTTTTTAATATCTTTATACCGTGACCCGAATAATTATTTTCCATTGGTTCTTGAATGGTGGGACCATATGACGAAAAGAATATCAACCGCTTGATCAAGGAGGAACCTGACTATTCCCTTCCAACCCAATCAGCTGGTCGGTTTGATTTTGACGAATCCAAGCCCAATACAGATACCGTGTGGGGACAGGTAGTTTGTCCTCTTCTGTACAAAGTCGGCAACTGGGTTCCTCATCTTTGTCTTGTCGGTCTTTCCTTCGCTTTTTTCTGTTTCTTCTTTCGTGAGTTGGGTAAAAGTCTACGTAAAATAACCATATCTCCAAACGTTTTATGTGTATTCCGCGATTCCATTCTATTTATTATTGCAAAAACACTTGGGATGAACTTTTTGTAAGGGAATGAAACAGACACAACTTAAGGAAACAAGCACGGTTTAATCCATCTGTATTAAAAGTATATATGATCATTTACAATGGAAAAGGGAAGAGCTAAAGGGGATAACTTGAGTGACAAAGGTGGGGGTACCCAAATTTTGAACCCATATTCTTTTACTTGGGTGCCTTCGCCTGTGCCATTCAAGCTACCGGTGGGAGCATTGTTATTGATTTATTGTTTTAGCCTCAGATATATTTGATAATCCTGTACTTTCTAAAGATATTTCAAGGAGAACTCTGTTCAGAAAGTAATGGGGAAGGGTGATAATTTTGTATTTGGAGCGAAAGCTTTGAAATGTTTGAAGCTTGATTATAATATTTTGTCTGTGAATCTCATCGATCTTCATAATTGGGGGATTGGTAGCTGGATAACAGGGCAAACTGCTTCTTCAAATCCAGCAATGGGCTGGCTAATGTTTAGCCCATTTGTTGCCCAAACAAAGTCGCGTAAAGAGACACTGGGCAGCACGAAATTTGGCCAAAATGCTGTTTGCATGCATCCCACGCAACATAAATTATTCCCGCCTCTTTTAACTTCCATAACGGCATCAACATCTCCATGAGTCCACAGTCCCGTATCTCCATGGCCGCCTCAACTACTGTCAACCCCGATTCAAGGTTTCTTTATCCCTTTTTCTTTCACTTTGATTTTAGTTCTTACAGTGGATTTGTCTCATTTACGTGTCTTGTTTTGAATTGAAAAGTGGAGGTTCAATTGCTGATTATGCTGAGATTTTAGTGGTGCGTCATGGAGAAACGGCATGGAATGCTGTTGGAAGAATTCAGGTATGTTAAAAATCCAAGAAATCCAGGAAAGATTGTATTTGGCTGAGTGGTAATTGGTTTCCATTTTCCATCATCTATGCATTTCATATTCCATTATAATTATTTTACAGGGACATCTGGATGTGGAGTTGAATGATGCTGGGAGACAGCAAGCAGCTGCAGTAAGTTAAATTTTGCTTCTATATGGGTGTTTTATGCCATGTTGCTAAAGTGCCCACTTTTATTTTGTTTTAAGGTTGCTAATCGAATCTCAAAGGAGATGACAATCTCAGCTGTATACTCTTCCGACCTGGAACGAGCTATGGAGACTGCTCATATCATTGCTAGCACATGTAGTGCCCCCGAGGTTTATTTTTCAAAGAGCTTCTGCAACGGTTTATAATTTCCCTTTTGGAAAAAAGATGGGCCTCCATTAACAATCATATCCATCAATTCTTTGGACCATGGAGATGGGCTTTCAAGTTCTATATTATGGTTGAATTGGAAACTGGGTTTCTTCTTCATCGTGTCTTGAATTCATTTCTTTTTTGACAGTCTTAATAATCCTAGTACTTCTCAGATTAATTCTGTTTCTTCATGGGAGTTGTCAAGTAAATCACTTACTATATCCAACCTTAAATGTGCTTCAGAAGTTTTTTAATCTGTTTCAGGTCATAGCAGATCCAGAGTTGAGGGAAAGACATCTTGGAGATCTTCAAGGGCTGGTTTTACGGGAAGCGGCAGAATTGAAGCCAGATGCTTATTTAGCATTTTTGTCTCCAAGGACAGACCAAGAAATCCCAGTACCTTATCCTACTCGAGTTTAAACTTAGAACTTTTGAAGTTGTTATAAAGCTTGTTTTGATCTGCTAAATTTATTATCTTCTAATCTGAAGTGGCATGCAGGGAGGAGGAGAAAGTTTTGATCAATTCTATAACCGCTGCACATCTTCATTGCAGAAAATTGGGAACAAGCACAGGGGTACGCTCGATACAAGTCCAGAACTTTTAATGAGATTCATCATAATCTCTTTATGCTTCCGCCCGCCATATATCAGTTTGCTGCCTACTTGTTTACAGGAGAAAGAGTGGTGGTGGTCACTCACGGCGGAGTCATAAGAGCATTTCACAAGCGTTCTGCTCCATTGGAAAACCTGCCAGGGAAAATACAGAATACATCAGTGAACATTTTCCGCATGACTGCAGAGGAGTGGCTGATAAATACTTGGGGTGACATTACCCATCTTAGTAGAACTGGCCACCTGGACACTGCCTTTGGTAAGGAGAGCCAGTCTCAAAATAAAAATTATAATGAAATGAATCCAACCATGAAACTTGATGATTCTTGGTTTTCTCAAATCAGACGGTCATGGTGGTTTCAAATTAGCGTGCACCTTCCCGTATTATAGTCAAATACAAGATAAAAAAAATTTAAGTGATAGTTTCTCTGACTCGCTTTTCTGCTTTTTTGTCGTCTTACTCTTCTAGTCTTAGCTTGAAGTATATATTTTTAGAAGAATCACAGATACAGTATCCGCTGTAGCGCACAGACGTCAAAGCTGCAAAATAATGGCTTCTTCTTCTACAACTTCGGTTCCAGAAGTATCATCGCCTTTGAAAGACAAAATCACGGCTCCATATGGCTCTTGGAAGTCATCGATCACAGCCGACGTCGTTTCGGGCTCCTCCAAAGGACTTGGTGGAACCGCTGTTGATGGTCATGGCCACCTCATCTGGCTCGAATCACGTCCCTCCGAATCAGGGTGCACTATATTATTTACATACGTATCAAATTCCCTTTTGTTACTATTAATTCATTTTTTCCTTGTTTTTTTCTTTTTTCTTTTTTGATTTTTATAACTTTCGTTAGTAACTTTTAAGTTATTTTATGGAGTTCAGGCGAGCGGTTCTTGTCAAGGAACCAGAGAAAGAGGGAGCCGAACCTATTGGTATTACTCCAAAAGAGTTTGCGGTGCGCACAACGGCTCAGGAATACGGAGGTGGTGCTTTCAGCATTTTTGGAGACACAGTCATTTTCTCTAATTACAAGGATCAAAGGCTGTACAAGCAGTCCATAGCTTCTAAAGGTAAAATTATGTAAGCAAAAGTGGGTTACTATCAAATTATTTTAAACCTGCTTTCTGGTTGAACTGGTGATTTGCTTCATATATAATTAATGGACGTGCAAATACTGATTGACAATCTCCCTTTTTTTTACGGCTGGGAAATTTTTGGAAAGATAACAGAACTTGGAAATGTTTTAACTATTTCTCTAGTGTCATAGTCTTATAAGAACTTGGAACGTTACAGGGGAAATCTTCCCTTTTAGCTGATATATGTGTTGTATGCGAGCAGATTCCTCTCCTGTGCCAATTACCCCGGACTATGGTGCACCAGTAGTACGTTATGCTGATGGAATTTTTGATTCGTGCCTTAACCGATATATTACCATAATAGAGGGTAGATTATCCAGACGTCTTTCATCCTCAAGGCTAATTTATCTAACATTTTATTTGAGCTAAAACAAAACCATTCATTAACACATATTTTCCATCTTTATAGATCATCGTGAAGATGGTTTAAACCCAACCACAGCAATTGCAAGCATAGGCCTCAATGATCACAATATCCAAGGTGAAATTTCTTCAACATCAGTGTACTTGAGATAGGATTATGAGCTTAGAGTAATTGCATTTTCATTGTGATTACTTAAAAGTTTTGTAGGTGGGATGCTTGTACTTGGCAATTTTTTTTATCAGGATCATGGATCTATTGCTTTAGAAGTAAAAGAGGACATGTTAAGACATATGGGTTGCTTTCAATTTATTGTGATTAGGTTCCTCCTCCAGGAATTTGCTATGCATAAATATGCACATATGCATTTATGTTATATTTTTGTTGTATTTTATCATCTGGTGGAGAGTGATGTTTTTTGCCTCCTCTCTTTCTCCTCTTCACCCCACCTCTGCAACTTTCGTCTTTGATCGTATGGCATTCAGAACCAAAAATATTAGTTAGTGGCAGCGACTTCTATGCCTTCCCGCGTATGGACCCAAAAGGTGAACGGATGGCATGGATTGAGTGGCATCATCCTAACATGCCGTGGGATAAAGCTGAACTCTGGGTTGGCTATATTTCTGACAATGGGTAAGCCAAATTCTTTTTATGATTTCACAGCTCTACGTTATTCCTACCCTTGTGTTAGATGCTGAGCTTTCTATTGTCTGAATGAGTGTCAGAAAAACCAAAAGCATATGTACACTATTGTTTGGAATACGAATAAGGATGCATAGAAATGAGCTGAAACCTGCAACGGTTGAGCATTATTTGCTGACTATACGGGCCTTCTTAAGATTTGCCAATTACATGGCATAAATCTCATATGTTTATTTGTGTCTATGCTCATTAGGCACTCTGGAATCTTATGATATCTTTGACATCTAAATAACATGCTCTATTCCAAGCTCCCACTTATTCTTTTTTAAGGCTTCAAAACTATCTTAATTATTGATGATAAATTGGATTGAACTAATTCCTTTGATGCTGTTATGCAGAGATGTCTACAAGCGCGTGTGTGTTGCCGGTTGTGATCCTACTATTGTGGAGTCTCCAACTGAACCCAAGTGGTCTTCTAAGGGTACTCTGTTTCTGGGCTATAGATATAGTTAATGATGCTAAAGCAACACTCTTGTATTCAAGATATGGTACTTAAAAATAAATTGTGAAGATTACTGATGAGGACAAAATTGTTATGTACTTAAAGAAAGCATTTTAACAGATGACCATGCTATCTACGCCCAAGTCCTTGTTAATTTGAATCAACTAAATATCCTATTCTAGTTGGGATGCTCTAACCCTTTATATCAGGAGAAATTTCACAACCACTTGGGATATCATATCTCACAAGTTTCTTGACTAAAGGTTTTAGGGCCTGGAAGTAACCTTTTTCCACTTTTGGACTTTGCAAACCCATGAGATAAGAGAAATCCTTGAACCTAGTTATTTGGGTTTGGTCAAATGCAGCCAATTTTTCCTTTCTCTCTCTCTCTCTCTCTTTCCCTCACTCTCCCTCTCTTTTTTTTTTACTTTTTTTTGAGATTTTTTCCTCTGTTGGGTATAATTGAGTAATGCCTTGCATGTATAAACACTTGCCATGAGCATATGAGGCATATCAATATACTATTTAATTAAAAGTATCAGAATTCTGTTGTTTCAATTTGTTGCATGTATCAACGTTTTCGTTTGGATTTTATGCAGGGGAACTCTTTTTCGTTACTGATAGAAGAAATGGATACTGGAATCTCTATAAATGGGTGAGCTCCAAATTGTTTTGAGATATTCTGATTGTATGCTTTTCAACACAAAAAGCACAGTAACATGTCAGTTGTATGTACATAACTAAATAGTTCGTTTGTTTGGCACTGCGATTCATCCAAAAATATCATTCAAGTTGCACATAAATCCTATTTAACATTAATGAGTTTAACTACTAAAATTTTTCATTGTGCAGCTCTTTCTACATTCAACACTAGACTTTAATTTTTCAGAAAGCTATATTCTCTGAGTTAGCTTCTATACTAGCTCCAACTATTCTGGAGCTTTGAGTCATATCTCAGGAGCCTCTGCATTTGCCTTATCTTGTTGTTTCATTCAACTGTCACGTATAAGCCTTCTGATTCTTGGCACTATCATTGCTTTTACTTGATTATTAGGTCATATATCAGTATGCATTATATATCAGAATTATTCATTTTTATCCCCTTGCAACAGATAGAATCAAACAATGAGGTTCTCTCAATTTATTCCTTGGATGCTGAGTTTTCAAGACCATTATGGGTTTTTGGTACAAATTCTTATGAAATTATTGAAAGTAATGGACAAAAGAACTTGATTGCTTGCAGCTACAGGTAACCCTGAGGATTTTTTGCTCTTAGGTTCTTAATTTTTTTCTCTGTGTAAATGCATGCTGAGGCTTATGATGAACTCACACGTATATCACTTCTAAGATTTGCTGAACCCGTGTTTCTATTTTCATGTCATCATAATTTGTATGTTTTAATTCAGGCAGAGTGGAAGGTCATATCTTGGAGTTTTGGATGACGCTGAGGGCTCATTATCTCTGCTTGATATTCCTTTCACTGATATAGACAACATTGTATCTTCAAATACCTTACTTTCCATAATTGTGGCATCAGAAAATTTTCGAGTAAAAATCATTATGATAATTTCATAAAATGTTGCGTCATTACTTATGCAGACTCCAGGGAATCATTGCCTTTACATTGAGGGAGCATCTGCTGTTCAACCATCATCAGTGGCTAAGGTTTATGTGTTCTCTTTTCTCCATGTTTTCTGAATAACAATTTTTTTTTCTACATTGTTGGCATATAATATTGTTATAAAAATCTAACCTGTGATACTAGCAAAACTTATCTGTGATTTAACTTTTGGTCTTTGCAGGTGACTTTAGATGGTCATAAATTGAAAGTTATTGATTTCAAGATTGTCTGGTCGTCATCCCCAGATAGTTTGAAGTACAAGTCCTACTTCAGCTTGCCAGAGTTAATTGAATTCCCAACCGAAATTCCCGGCCAAAAGGCATATGCATACTATTATCCACCATCTAATCCCGACTACCAGGCTGTTCAAGGAGAAAATCCTCCATTGCTATTGGAGAGTCATGGTTTGCTATCCAAAAACCTAAAAAATTTCAGTGAATTATTGATCTTATTTTAAAAAGAAAAAAGGGTAATAGTATATTGTGGTTATTTTTCTTGTATTATTGCTTTTTATGCATGTAGTCATCTTAAGTTGCTTTCATTTGAAGCTCACACATCAGAAGGAAGCATATATTGGGAGTGTGGTAAATTTGCTGCATTAACTGAAATAGAAAGCAAAGGCTTGGGCTATGGGAAATTATTCTGGCATATAGATTGCAAGAAAATTTTGAATAAATATGCTTTTAGAATTGTAAATTCTCTTGGGAGTTCTTGGGAGCATTGGAATCTTAGTTGCTTGCTTTCAATGGACTACAACAATTACTGAACTTGTTGAGTCAGGGTTCATATTTTGCTGAAGGAGTTTTCTGTCTCTCTCTCATTATTCATTGGCTGAATTTGCATTATTTTCAATGAATTAACAGATTCCTTTTATATGTTGAATTTGTAATGAATCATATGATGTGTAAATTATGGCAGGGGGGCCTACAAGTGAAACACGTGGGATTTTAAATTTGAGTATCCAGTATTGGACTAGTAGAGGTTGGGCATTTGCAGATGTAAATTATGGTGGAAGCACTGGTTTGTCTGCACCCTCATCTGTTTTATATCATTTTTTCTCTCCTTTGAAATCCATATCTTGGAACTCATAATTTAGTAATTGATTTTGAAAATGTCTGTTGTACAAATGAATTTTAGTCTCCAAGTCAAAGATTGTGCAAGATCTTTCAGAGTTGTTTAGGGTGTTCTTTTCTGCATAATTTAATATGTTGAACAAGTTCATTTCTTTTTATAAATAATTACATCACAAAGTTGACGGACATGATCTGAAGGTTATGGTCGAGAATTTCGGGAAAGGCTTTTGGGGCGCTGGGGAATTGTTGATGTTAATGACTGTTGCAGTTGTGCTACATTTTTGGTAATCACATTCATTCTTTCATTTTTTTCCAAGTTTTTAAAAGGATGAGTGTGCTATGACCTTTTAATTCATGATATTATTCATATCTTCATGTAGGTGGAAAATGGTAAGGCAGATGGGGAACGACTTTGTATAACTGGTGGCTCTGCTGGTGGCTATACAACCTTAGCTGCTCTAGCTTTTAGAGACATATTTAAGGCTGGATCTTCCTTGTACGGTGTGAGTACTGTCATTCTTGCATTTGGAAGCATTATGCAAATTGATTGTTTAGTGGTGTCTACATTATGATTCTTCGCCTGATGTTTTCTGCTTCTATTCTCTTCATAATTTTCCTGCTAAAATCTCTTGTACTACTGACCCAGTGATTGGACTTCATTTTCTTTCTGGTTTAGAGTTTTGAGTTGGATTCCCTTATTACTAGTTTGGTTGAACCTTTCAGACCAGTAGCATTTTTTGAATTTTCATATATTGTTCAGATCTAAATATTCCCATGGTTACCATTTTATTTAGGTATGTTGAGGGGTTAAGTATAATCTATGTTCTGATATGAAATTTAAGCTGAACAGTACCATTTCTTCTTGTTTTCCATGTTCTGAGTAGATGAAGTCTGATGTTCAGATGCGTGGTGGCACATATCAATAAGACTAAAAATTCTAGCAGTGGCATTTCATGATGGGCAGTCTCTCCTCTTCATAGAAAATTAACATGTTTTTATGTATATTGCAATTTGGCAGGTTGCAGACTTAAGCATGTTGAAAGCAGAAACTCACAAATTTGAATCTCGTTATATGGACAATCTTGTTGGTAAATAAAGAAATGAATAACACTTCATGCATCAGTTTACTCTTTATTCTGTTTGCTTTTGGTGAGTTAACTATCTGGTTGCAGGTAGTGAGAAGGATTTCTTTGAAAGGTCACCAATCAATTTTGTTGATAAATTTTCTTGCCCCATAATTTTATTCCAGGGATTGGAAGACAAGGTAAAGTTTAATCTTTTGACAAATGAGCTTTTGGCATTCTGCTTTCCATCCTCAAAGACTGAGTTTAAAATTTCTTTCATTATTTTGCAGGTTGTACCCCCTGCTCAAGCTCGAACAATCTACCAGGCACTGAAGGAAAAGAGTCTGCCTGTTGCTCTCGTGGAGTATGAAGGAGAACAGCATGGCTTCCGCAAGGTATATATATATATATATATTTTAAGAATTTCCAGTTACAAACTTCGCTTGTCCGGGATACATTACAACTCAGCTAATATTTTACACAGGCTGAGAACATTAAGTTCACACTGGAACAACAAATGGTGTTTTTTGCACGATTGATTGGACACTTCAATGTTGCAGATGAAATTTCTCCAGTCAAAATTGATAACTTTGACAGCTAGAATAATGGATTCTCCTTGGAAATCACAAAGCTGAGTAAAGGCAACGCACCATGTAATGAATTTATTAGAGCCCAGCATTTGCTCCTCTACTTCATGTAATGAATAATCCCCACTTCTAGAGTTGACATTCAAGTAGATTTATTTTCTTTAATCCTTTTTGCGAAGTAATGGAAGACCATAAGCTGAGATTATGATCGAATATAGAAGACTTCATTCAATAGAATCCTTCGCAAGCGTCCACGAAGAAGCAGTCAACAATCTATGGCAGATGTTATGACGTAAATTCTATGAGTTGGGGTAATCATTTAAGAATGAGCAGGTACGTCGTTGACAGCTGAAAGCGTATATCTATAGCCCTTTTCTTATTGTAATTTGTGTTATTATATTGTCTCTGTTGTGACAATTTGGCTTTTTCATTTGGCCATGATATGTTGTTGATGGCGATGTCTTAGATTAGTCGGATGATAAAAAATTAGAGCAACTAATTTAAGTACAAATAATGATTTTACATTTAAGAAAATAAGGCAATCATTCCCAAATTGGGTCCATCGGAAATTTCTTTTTCGAGGTAAGAATTTTATTTTCCCGACATCACAGTTCACAGTTTCTTATAATATTCAAGGCTTATACGTATGCATAGAAAATTCAATGAAAGATTGGAAGGAGCCTGGAATCCAAATTTTCATGGCTCGTAACACTTACAGTTTGTTCCTTAATGTAAACTCTACACTTAACATAGGAACAGATGAAAGGAAAAAAGAAAACCATCTTTAATTACAGCCAACATGTAAGAGTAATTAGGTCCCGAAGTTTCATGATCGAAACCCATGTGCAAGGGGATTAATGGCCAGCCTCCCCAAAATTCCCTGTTTGTATGGCAAGAAAGTTCTCTTCTTCAAATTCTCTGATGCAGCTTTATTCTTTGTATAATGCAATTCATGTGCTGACACCTGTGGCTGTCCTCTTCTTCTTGAGCCAGACATCGACTCTCCAGAACCGTCAGTGGACCGGAAACTTGAGTTCTTAATATCTTCATATTTCTTGAACAAAGCCCCGTATTTGGGTTCCTTATCGGTTGAATGTCCCTCAGATGCGCTTCGAAACAGGAAAAAATCCCTCAATCTCCATTTTCTTGAAGAACTCTTGGAAGAGGAAGATGGCTTTGAACTGAATGGTGGCTGTTTCGTGGGTTGTTGCTGTTGCTTTTCTTCTTCTTCCCATGGATATGCTGATACCCTAAATGGGGAGAGTGATCTTGTTGCTCTACGGCTTGAACTTTTCGACAAATCTGGAGCTCTTCTTTCTCTTCCCCTTTCATTTTGCGTCTGCTTTCGAGTACTTTCAACTGCAGCCGCAAATGGGTCTCTGTGTTTTTTGCTTCTAGGTGAAAAAACTTCACGGATGATTCTTTTACCTTCAGATATGGGCGATCTCGGTGACCTTGGGGACAAAAGTGGGCTCTTCTGGGTTGTGTAGTCCTCGTCAAGCTGTAATCTTGGTGGCGGCTTCAGTGAACGGATTTTGCCGCCATCGAAGAGTTCTTCAGCAGTGAGGGATTCTTTCTCCATCTCCTCACTGAAATTAAAAGCAAAATCATCTTCATTATCAGCTGTGGCTGTTGCTCTGCCGCTGGGAGGTTGTGATTTTGGTGTACCAGGCTTCTCTTCCCAGTCAAAAGGAATAGCGGAGGAATGCTCTTCATTCATCATATACAACCTATCAAATTCGCCATAGAACCGAGAGACGCCCGAGGGACTTGTCGGTGCACTTGGAAAGAAGTATTCACCAAATCGCTTTGGGGACGCCGGAGCACTCAAATATGGAGATGATCTTGCACTGTTGAACTCGAAATCCATGGCTGCACTTGGAACTGCAGGTATCACTATTTCCATTTCTCTGATAAACAAAAAAAATGGTAACTTAGGAGCAGACAGACAAAGCTGGTTCTGTATTGGGTAGTTTTATATATATATAAGAAAAGTAATTCTAATGATGTGTGTATATATATATATATATATATAAGAAAAGTAATTCTAATGAATATTGAAGGAAGGAACTGAGAAATAGAGCAGTGGAGATTGTTGACCAAAATTTGCAGCCGCCTCTTAATACTAAGGATTGTCCCTTTTCAACTATGATTCAGGAAAGATGACTTTTTGCTTTTCGTTTATTTAAATTTTGTTTCCCCCATGGAATGGAACTGTTTTGATATTTTCTGGTTTAGGTGAGGGGTTCAAGTGTCATGGTAAAATTAGTTATGTATGAATCTTCTTTTCAACTTCAGAGAAGCTTTGCCAAATAAAATTAAATAAAATTTCACCAATACTTTTATTTCTCCTCATTACCTTGACTAGAATAAGAAAATATTCATAAGTCAAAATAAATTATTCGAATTAAATCGCGTAAAGCTTAAACCCATATTTGATTTGTATGTATTTTTGGTAAATACTATTTATTCTATGTAATTACATCGTTTACTCTCATCAATTTATTCGAACTTAAATTTGAGTTATATACGATAAACTCAAATTAAGTTGAAATCGATTTCGAATCTATGTTTAGTTGTCGATTACCAACATTATTTATAGTTGTATTATTTATAATCAATACGTGTCACGCATGACTCTCCAGAGGATCTGAAATAATGTCAAACTTGAATATAATTAGGATGGTGAACAAAGCTTGAGGAGGGGGATCCTGAAAATGAAAGGTAAACATGTAGAAAAGGGGGTTTGGAGATGAATGAAAAGAGTTTAGGTTGGTGGGTGGTACTTTGTAAGATATAAGTAAAAAGGAACCAATTAGGAAGACTTTAAGCATGATTAGGGATTTAATTAATAACCTTTTTGCACCAACTTTGTGAGATTGGTCCAAAAGTGGCAACAATGATGGGAAGAATAATTGGGGTGGTAGCTGACTAACAAATTTCTCTTTTCCTGTTATTAGGCCAAATAACTATTTTTTTAGTAGGTTTCTTGAAATAATAATTTTTAATTTTTTTAATTTTTAAAAAATTAAATTCTTATTCATTATCTTTTTAAATTTTTTCCTTGTATTCTTCTGATTTTTTTTTCATCTTAATTTTTTTATTTTTCTTTTTTAAAGTTTGAGAGGTAAAATATAATTTTTTAAAATATTAAGAGGGTTAATAAATTTTTTTAGGGGTTTCTTCAAAATTAAAAAAGTTTGTAGCATTTTTTTTAATTATTAATTTTTTAAGATACCACTTTATAATTAAAAAATAATAGTTACACTCTACAAAATTAAAATACAAAATTTTTTGAAAATTTATAAATTTATTAGAGTTTTGTTGTTTTTTATCAATTTAAGAATATTTATGTCAAGTGTTATAACAGATTTATAATTTTAATAAAAAATAAAAATTATTATTTTTCAAAAAAATTAAATAAAATTTATTGACAGTGAAAATTTTTTAAAATTTTAAAAAATATAAATTTATGATTTTGTCAAGCCTGGGTGGGAAATAATCCTCTGTCTTTACTATTATTATTATTATTATTATTTAAAGTCCAAGTAGTCTCATAAACATGTGCTTAAAATCTTGATATGACCAGTTCATGACATCTACATCTTTGGACTTTTTAAGCTTCCAAACTATCTTTCAAACCAATTATCTAATTTGTATCACAATCCACGCCTCCTTTTCTTTTTTCTTTTTTTTTTTTTTATTTTATATTTATTTATTCCTCTGCTTTATTTTATATTCGGTTTTATATGGGTTTAAAATTTTTTTTCAAATCAAATTTAAAAATTTTTTAAACCAAATTAAATTATTTTAACTTTTAATTTGGTTTAAAAATTCGATTTAGTTCCGATTGAATTACAATTTGAATATATTAAAAATCATGTACTTCTATATTCGAACTTCATAAATAAATTGAATTATGTTTATGGCCACTTGACTTATTCCCATCTAAGGTTTGCTCCTCTAATATTTAAAAACTTAAACATCCATTCATTGATTTTTTTTTTCTATCCATTTTTTCTGAATTTTTTGGTAAAATGACTAAACTACTCTTGTTACAAAAAATAAATTAAAAAAATTTAAATTTTTAAATTAAAAATTAAAAAAAACTATCATCGTCGATGATAATGATCACTGATAAACAAACTAAAATGTTGGAAACAGTCTCTTGGTTTGTGAGGAGGTCAAATCTAACTATCCCATTTGATAAAAGAGGTCATATCAGATTTTTTCATTTTTTATGGAGGCGATCAGATTTGACAGTTTTCGCTTCGTTGGGGTCAAGAGCAATAATTTTTAATTGTTCTCAGTCATTTTTGATGATAAAGACGTTCAAATCTGATCTCCTTTACAAAAAATGGAGGAGACTGATATGACTTTATTTGTCAAACAAGATGACAGATCTGACTGTTTCGTGTTTTAGCCTCTTGAATCTTTTATAGACATTTATCACTATTGGTGACAATGATTTTTTTTATTTTTTTAAAATATTTTTATAATTTATGTAAAATATTATTTAAAAAATAAGTAGGATATTTAATTGTTTATTGAAAATTTTTGTTAAATATAATTCTATAGATATATTTAAAAAATACGATTTACAATTTAATAATTTAACTTGAAAACTGTTTAAATTATAACTCAAACTGGAAAAACGATTAAAAAATTTTACAATTCAAAACAAATTATTTTACAAATTAAATCAAACTAAATTATAGTATTTGAATAATTCCGTTTTATAATATATTTATATATAATTATAAATGTGTAAAGGCCGCCGGCCTTTGTCCGAGGATCAACTTTTTTGTGCTATCTTAAATTAAATGTCTTTCCGTGGAAGCATGGTCCTTGGGATTTTACAAATCGACAGCTGTTGTGGCCTTGGGCATTGCTTTCTCTGTTTGTCTTCATTCATGGTCTTTAAAAAGCGGCCAAAGGACAATTTCCCACCCATAGTTTGAGGCAGCGACAAAGTCCCACCCGCAAGTTTTCAAAAACCTGGTCTCCCAACCTTGGACCAAAATTCAAACTTATTTTATAATTTTTTAAATGAAATGACTAAAATACCCTTTAATAAATAAAAATTTAAAATAAAATTATAAAATAATTTTTAAATATAAAAAATTTAAAAAAATTAAAAAATTATTAAAAAATTAAAAAAAAATTAAAAATAAACTGGTCACAGCCTTCGATGCCGGCGGCTATGGCCGTTAATAGCCTCACTAGGTGGTCTTCTCCGACCACCTAGTTCCAGGGGAGGCCAAATCTGGCCTCCCCGGTCTGTGGAGGCGGCCAGATCGGTCGCCTCCTGTTTTGGAGGAGGCTACCAGATCTGGTTATCTCCCCCGACAAACGTGGTCGGAAACGACCGCTGGGACCAATATCGATCCTCTTCGATCGTTTCCGGTGGCCAGATCTGGCGGAGGTGGCCAGATCTGGCCGCCTCCACAGATCAGGAAGGTCAGATCTGGCCTCCCCTAGAACCAGGTGACCAGAGACAGCCACCTGGTGCGTCTATCAATGGCCACCGCCGCCGGCATCGACGGCTGTGGCCAGTTTATTTTTAATTTTTTTAAAAATTTTTTAAATTTTTTTATTATTTTATAAAATTTTAATCATAAAATGACAAAATTACCCCTGGAATGTTACTGTTTACTAATTTATTTAATATTAAATTATTTCTATGGGTGGGAGACTGGGTTTTTGAAAACTTGCGGTGGGACTTTGTCCCCGCCTCAAACTATGGGTGGGAAATTGTCCTTTGGCCTTAAAAAGCCCGCTTCCTTTCTCACAACTCGGACATTGCTAGGGTGGATTCTCGCAACTTGGACTTTCTGATGATTCGATTTATTTGAATTGATTTGATTCAAACTCGAGTAAAGACTAACCCAACTCAAGTTCAGGCTTGTTTGAATGAAACACATAATCAAATTTAAACTGATTCGATTAATGTCCATCTCTAGAGTTTTTTCTTTATTGCTATGGCCTTTGCAAGTTGCAATGATGAAAGGTGGTCTAAAAGCAGCCTGGAAATGGCACAAATTCTGCCAGCGTCAATTAAATGGCTGGTGCTGCAGGGAAGATGACCACCTTTCTCTTGGACCACAGGCTATATAATGTGTAGAATTAGTTGGGTGTTGTTGGGCGGCAGTAGCTTTCTTTGAATGCTTAGCTTGGTTGTTTTAATTTCTATTCATTGACATGCCAGGCACAGCCATGGACTGTCACTGTTTACAGCTGATTTTCACTGATGAAACTTCGGTCTCTTTGCTTTAATTATCAATGGAAAGTGTTTAGAACTGATATGGATCTTGACCTTAAAGCAAATACCGGATGATATAAACTTTGGGAGCACAAAAACCCTGGAATTCAAGTCTCATGCTTTGCACTTGGAATCACAACAACAACGTTGATCAAGAAATCACCTTTTTCGTATAGAAATCTTCCCATTCGAAAGTTACAGGGTGAATCCCAATGAGGGAACATTTCTCTGCCATTTATTTACAAGAAAGACTAGATTATACATTTCATTATGACATCTATTCTCGACCTGTGAACAAAACTGTAACTCCAACACTCTTAGTTCGCCCAGGTTAAAAATAAATTCAGACTAACAGAAATAATTCATGTGTATAGAAGATACCTAAAACTGAACTCGTATGGGATAACTTGGATAAATTGTGAAGAAGGCTCATGTTTTCCCCTTTCAAGACATTGAATTGCTTTTTTCCCTATTTCACTTGGCAACTGAAGACAGATCCAATCTAGCAATGACTCAAAGTCTTTTGCGAAGTCATGCAAGTACCAATCTAATAGCTTTGGAACCGCAAACTTCTCTGCAGAAATACCAACTGCAGCTTGCAGGTATTCTCTTTTGGCAACCTCTAGTTCGTTTTCAACTTGAGAAGCAGTATATACTCTCACCTTCATATGAGAAGCAAGAAGAGACTTTAATCAGTTATATCCAACCATAAAAAATTCTTGCATAAATGTGCAGAAAATATGGGATGAAACCAAGTTGAGGTATATTGCAATTTAATGTTTCAAAGGATCTTCAAGGAAACTGGATAGCTGATCATAAAATTTCAGTAAACTTGGGACAACTGAAGGTGTCAATGTGATTTATCTCAGAATGTACGGGAACTAAAGAAGTAGATAAGTCAAAGCTATGAATTTTTGTGTCGACTTACAGCAGGAGAGGACCAGCTTCCACAAGAGAGGGCAAAAGTTACCAACGGTTCAGATAACTCCAATCCAAATATGCACCTTGCAGTCATTTCATCGGCCTTCACTCCCTTTGTAAAAGCCTGTTGAGGTAAGTTGCAGGAAAAAGAATTAATTAAGAAGCTGTAAAAGCTTGCAGAGAAGTTGAGTACATAAAGTTGCAGGATATTTATTAATGAACAAGCTGCAAGTGCTAGCAGAGCAATCAAGGGTACTTACATGTTTCGAGTGATCAGGCAATCTGAGGATAAAATGTTCAATGGTAATTGCATTTAGTAAGTGGCCCCCAACATTTAGTGCTCCCTGAGTAAAGAGAAGTGAAAGTCTCAGAAAATACATTTTTAAGGTTAATCATGTAATAAACTGTTGGGCCCGAGTGACATCTCAGGAAATACAGTACCAATGTAACAAGAACAAAATTGATTCTTGAATAACCAGTACCTTTCTCATCAATTCAACAACCATTTCAGGACTCTCTGGTATTCCGTGCTCAAGAAATGCCTGGAGAAATGCAGTTTAAGTACTTGGTTTTCTTTCTTAAATAAGCAAAATATATAGAAAATGTTAAGGCACAGATCAAAATGACCACTAAACTGAAAAAAAAAAAACATATTCGAAAATTGATAGCTAAGGAACTATTGAATCCACTGCAACAGTTAGGAGGTTCTACTTATCTTCAGAGAAGGGCTTACATACATTCATCATGCAGGAATTATAAATGTTTAACCAGAATGCAAGCTTCTCCTGATGGGTGAGATTCTTTAAATTGACAGAAGCAAGTTTCCCACGTAGGATTCTGAGGATTCACAAAACAAAATAGTCATTAAGTCCTAGTGTTAATAAATAAAGTCAGAAGCGAAGCTACTTTTATATCAGAAATATTACTTTAATCTACGAAGAAGAAACATAGAACTGGATTTTCGGTTTGGATTGATCGTGTGTGCTTCAATAGCAAACAGATGCTTATATGGACCAATATCTCTTTTTCCAAATTGTGAACAGATACCATAAGGATCCCGCAATTCTGTTTCCTCTCTGCTTCCTTGAGATACTATTGTCGAAAAAAAAGGCAAAGTATCTGCAGTGCCCTTGCTCTTCACTGTGCTCATTCTTACCAAAATGCTAGACAGACAATTCACAATATCCTCAGAAATTTTATTTGGGCCGTCTTCTCCACAATAGCCCTCCTTTGAGACCCTAGTAGTTTTTGCTTCTGCATTTTCGGGGTCTCCTAGGCCACATTCTAACTGAACATTGTGGAGAACCCGTAATTTCTGAGGATCTAAAGGCTTGTCTGCCAGTTTACTATCAATGAGAGGCCTCTTTACGGGGGTTCTGATTGGCACGACTTTTTGCCCAGAGGATCCCTTCTTCTTCGCAGAATTAGTACACGACTGGTTTTCTTTGCCCCTTCCATCATCTAATACATCACAAAGGAAGAAAAATATTTAGGACTTGATTACAATTCATAAATAGTTAATTAGATACTGATGTGATGCTTACTGGAAAGACAAGCCAATTGGGTTACTGTGGACGTTGTGGATTCACCCACGTTTCCAGTTGAACACTTCGATTCTGCTTGTTCTGAGTTCTTGTTCATGCAGGGATCACAGAAAGCAGCTGAATTCTCCACGTTCTTTTTGGAGGAAGAAATGTAGATAGCCTCTTGATATAAACCTTGCCTGAAATGCACTACCTGTTCTTCAAGCCGAACAACCTCCTCTTCCAATACGGCCACTTCTGCAAGAAGTTCCTTTGTCTACAAAAATAAAAACCTTTCATGGATTTGAATGACTGAGAAGGAAAGGCACAATTTTTGAAAGTGTGAAATTAAAGGAATGGTGAATTACTAACAGAAGGAGGAAGACAAGGAGGTAGACGAGGCAGCGCTCCCAAAGGTCTATTGAAAGCCCTTTCTAGTGCTCTGTGAATATTCTCTTCATGTCTAAGCTTCTTCTTCAACTTATCAACCTGAACAATTCCAATTTTGAACTCTAAAATAAAAGGAAACCCAATACATCAAATTGTATATAAATTTCGAAAGGAAAAAAAAAAATGTACTCACATCTTGCTGCAAAGCCATTTTTCTCTCTCTGCTAGAGATTCGTCGACTTGTGGTTGCTTTCATGGCGGCAGCTACTTTGCTCCCCCGCATATTGGCCTTCTCCTGCAAAGCAGTATAGATTGAAATTTATAAACCGACCATCTCCGGAGTTTAAGAAAATCAAGTATGCCTATATTTTCAAAATCTCCAGGACCGTTTCACTTTCCGGAACCTCCTCATCGATACTGAAACCGTTTTCCTTTCAAGTGAAAACTAAATTTACCCATTTGAGAATACTTACTACACATTCCATGGTTGTTCTTCACGCCTTATAATACAAACCGTTTCTTCCAAACAGAGTAACAAAATTTCAATTACAACGCAGGGACCCATTCTAGATATTGTTTAAAGTTAATTGAATTGTGATTACTTTTTCTTGCTTCGGCGTAGCCTTCATAGATTGCAGTGAACTTCTTCTCACCCTGGTATTCATCTTCCACCAATCTCTGCAAAGCCTGCAAGAAAATGGTAATCCCAACACATCATCGACAAACTTAGTCAGACGCATCATATTGAATTGCATTTATAACAAGAAAGCACCTTTTTTATGAAGCTCATTCCAAGACAAAGAAACTACTTCAATGAAGTTTCCAACTCCGATATCTGCATTCTTGGGTCATTTTGAAGAACAAAGCAATACCACCTAGAAGACAAACAGAAGTTTACTGAAAGACGCATGACCGAGAAAACTCTATTCAGTATTATGAGTGACCACCATTAGAGAGGGGTCAGAGTTTACTTCTGTATTTGTTATGCGTGGTTGGTATAGATTATTTAAAGTGAGTGGTGAAAATTTAAAGCGGCTGTCTTTGTAACTTAAAAAAAGCAAGAATTTCTGGTACAAGATGACACCGTACGCAACACCATGCACCCCACTATCAAAATGCGATCCATTCTGAACTTCCCTTTTCGTCATCATTGAGTAAACCTGCAACTTCTCTTTTTACATACGTTATAGGATCTTCATACATAGCAACATCTTTCCCTTCTGTAACACTGTGAAGGGTTCCATCATGACACCCTGAAGCTTTGTGGTATAGACAGTGTAAGTGAAATGTGAAATGGGGGAGGTAAAATAAGTTCAGTGGGCAGTATCTGAAGGCAAAAGCTGCAAAAATCACATGTCCGCCAACCAAGCTTAATTTTGTTTTCCTGGAAATGTTTAATTTTTTTCAGACTGAAAGAGATTCGGGTTCGTCCTTGTCGCTGTTCATTTACTTCTGGTATTATTGGGCACTTGAAAGACATGAATGCTGGAAAGTTTCATGCACAAATACAGAAGAGCCAACCATTGGAGTGCCTCTTCTTGCCTCCCAACCCAAACAACCGTTTTCTTCTGCACCGAATAAAAATCTGAAGTAATTCAGATTTCTATATAGCAATTAATGCACAAACTGAAAACTTCTCTGACGTCTGATATGTGTGAATGGAAATATTTTTTTCCAACAAATATGTATATGTAAAAATGTATATGTATGTGCATCGATTTTAATTATTATTTATTTTTATTTAATTTCAGAAAATGAGAAGATGCCCAAATGGGTGTTGAGCTATTATAATTAGGGTTGGATTCCAATTTGAATTAAAGTTTGAAAATTGAGTTCAAATTTATAACGAATTCAAGTTTATAACGAGTTTAGTTAACTCGTGCTCTAATAAAAATCGTTCAAAATAACTAAAACGATATAAATTTAATTAATATGTATCAAAACGATGTCGTTTTAGATATTTCAAATATCTGATAAATCAAATTAAATCAAATTTAAATTCAACTTGCTTCAAATGAATCAAACTTAAGTTTAGAGAAATTGAATTCAACTAACTTGACTCAATTCGAATTAACCCTAATCATGATTGTTGGCCTTAATATAAATGTAATTGTATTAAATCTAAGGTGGGACGTCAAGGGAAATGATAGTGGAAATTATATTAGATTCAAAGGTAGTGGCTAAATGAAAAGTTCAACGATATTTGAGTGCTCATGTAGGTGGTTGTGACGTGCATTATCAAGTATTGAAAACAAATGATGCGAGGACCATGGGATATAAGTTTGGCAACCCAAACTTTTACAACCTTCTTTTCAACTCAATTTGACATAACGATTAGAATTAGATTCGAATCAAACCAAATACATACAAATAAACATATATTCATATTTGGTTTGTTTGTAGGTGTATTCACCTTGTTTGTTTGTAGGTTCAATTCATATTCACCAATTTTTTATATAATAAAATTCAAATTCGTATTTAAATTTAAGAATTTGGTGTGGGTTCGAGTGGTGTGGGAGGCGTTAGAAAACCCCAGGGGAAGAGACAGTACCTACTATGTGATGGGTTAAGAAAGGTCGTCATAGTCGGCCAATAGAGGGCCAAAGCCCAAAGCAGCAGACTCGTACTGGCCTAAGGCCTGAGGTCTGGGCCGTTACATTATTAGAGATAACAAATATATTAAGATAAATTATCTAAAAAAGATAAATATTTTAGTGGTGGTGCGATTTTTGTCAGTGATGATAACGTGAAGGTGATATCGATGTGTGGTGGTGAGTAGAGTTACAATGGAAAGATAATTTTATTTTAAAATAGAATTTATCAAAACAATTATTCAAACAAAGATAGGAATAACCATAATAGTTTTAAATTATTTGTTTTTTTAAACATTATAACATTTTATTATGAAAATTAATAATTAAAAATAAAATTATAATATAATTAAAATTACATCAAAATTTTTTTAATAATTAAAATATACATAATACTTCGATTATCATCTATCTTGACTCACATTCAATTGGATAATAAAATAATATCAAAGTCTTTTTATCAAGTAAATCAAATTATATAATTCTAATAATTAAATATTTTTTCTCTGAAATTAAAACATGGTGACTAATTATATATTATTTAAATTTGAATTAAGTCCAAAACAAATCATTTGCATGGATTGAAAGATTTCACAAATCCCATGTTGAGCGCTCAAGTTTCAATAAGGTTATAAAGTACCCTTGAAATATGATAAAATAATAATCACAAAAATTATTTATTATAATAATTAATTAATAATAATAATAAATTTGTATAAATTAATATATAAATAATTAAAAAGCCTTAAACATAATTACTTTGAGATGAAGTTAATTTAATATCTTTTCATAATTTTTTTTATGAATAAATAAGAATAGTTATAATCTTTTCATTTATATTTAATTTTAAATTGAAATTATATATTATTAATGATTATATAATTTATTTTTATCCAAAATCTCTAAAAATCATATAAGGAATCATTATCTGTCTTAATTGAATTAAGGGAAATCTAGATGTAAGATTCTCTGGCTCCCTCTTTGTCTTTTCATAATTTTGAGTTTGACGAGGAGTACACCAACCAATAATGCAGGATTTCGTTTAAAACAAAACGACATTGTCGGATGCATCAGGTCACATAATGACAAGTTTACTTCTTCTTATCGCTTAGCGCCGCAGCTCTATTCTCTTGGTTGATGGAATGTCTTATCTCAAGGAGAACCAAATTTTAAGTTAAACTTTTTTTTCTCGTTCATTCGAATTGGCACAAAGAAATATATAAATTTCTTGAAGGCAGATTCCTTCTTTATCCTGTAGTTGAAAACTTGAAAGGAGTTTTTAGGGCCTTCGAAACGAATCAGCTGCCACCGGGGACATGACTATTATTTTCAGAAGGAAACAAGACATTTTGGCCCTACCAGTAAGAACCAACATCTCCTTTTCTTTCATTATTTTCGCCCACTAACAATCTGCTACCAGATATGTGTATATGAGATGTCAATCTCCCTCTACTGTTGTCTGACAGACGAGTCAAGCATTTAGAACCACTGTTAGCTATCTGATTATCTAAGCATTCATTATGTGCATACCACTTGAGAAATAGTACATTAGAAGCAAGGAGGCTGAGGTACTTGGCTTTTATAATTTTTGAGGCGACCAAAGGAATCAGTGATATTTGATTGGAAGGTAAAGAGAGCATGACCCTTCACCAGAAAATGAGTGGCAGTTGTTGGAGATGAAAATGAATCTGGTTTTCACCTCACCTGGGTTATTTCTTGATCAAAATTATTTAGCGGCAGAAGCAGAAGCTTTTCCATGATGCTATATGACTTTAACCCACCTTTCTTTTTTCTTCATTTCTGGATCAAATATTTCCATGTCTTCTCTGTAAAGTTTATGCTTTACATGGTTTTTCATGCTTTTGAGTGGGGGGACTTTTGATGATAAAAATGACTCAATTCTTCATGCCACTCAAATGATTGTACCAGCTCCTCTTTCAGTGTCTTCCCTTCTCTACTTTTCACCTTTCTTTCTTTTTTCCCTTGTGTCGACATTCAACGTTAAAAAAATTACACTGAAATTAGTTAGAATTGCCAGAACAATGTTAAGGACTAAATGTTGAAAGCATCCACACGGAGAAATTCAGGACCATGAACAATATTATTAACGCAAGGTCAGAAGCTGGCACAGGCTATGGCTGGTCCTACTATCATTGGAAGCTAATGACTCTGTCCATGGCTTTTTTGAGACTCCACTTTATGTAGGCGTCAGGTCCGGCCTAAATAGAAAATAGCTAGGACTTTGCAATATTTTGTTCGTGCAGTTTCTTTTCTGATAAAAGGTCAAAAGCAGCTCTCATGCTAAAAGCTTCATGGTGGCAAGCATCAATGAAACTTCAGGTTGGGGGTCCCTTGAGCTTGTAAGTCATCACTGTTTCACTGTCTTATCTTTGCCTCCATTGCCAATACCATAAGTTGAAGAGACGCTCTGACAAATGTCCATTATTGAATAATGAAGGTGAATCAATCATAAAAGCCTTCCGTTATTGCCACACATTATATTCACTGATAACAACTTAAGGAAATAAAAGAGGCCAAACGACAAATCAAAGTTTAAAAAGTTAAATACTATTTTTTTAATAAAAAAATTAAAATATTTTTTATAAAATTTAATAATATTAATATTAAAATAAAATTTAATATAAATAATATTAAAATATAAATTTAAAATAAAATAATATTTAATATTTAAAAAATTAATAAATATTTAAAAAAACATCCACTATTACCAACAACGTCGTAAGCAGCAGTGATCGACGTTAATCTTATCAGGTGACGAATAATGACTATCTGGTTTTATTGACAGTCGGATTTGCCTATCACGGTAACAAAAACAATCAAATCTGATTATCAAAAATCTGACGGTGACAATTAGATCTGATCGTCTCTATTATTAAAGAAGGTAAAAAATGACCGAAATACTTAATATCGGTGGTTTTCGACCATTTTAAATGACAAAAACAATATCATCGTGATGGTTAGATCCAACTATTAATGGAATCAGGTGATCATTTCTGACCACCTATTGAGGTTAATGATGTTCATTGCCACCGGTAACATTGTCAACGACAATGATTTTTTTAAAATATTTATTTTATTTTAAAAAATTTTATTATTATTTTAAATTTATATTTTAATATTTTCATAAAATTTAATATTTTTATTTGTATTTAAAAATATAAAAATATTTTTCTAATTTTGGTCAACGAATAAGTATTTGATTTTTTAAACTTTGATGGATGTGACTTTGTCATTTAAGAAAATCTTGGGTGGGAATATAGCGTTTGGCCAATAAAAGAAATAAAAACAATCTGAGCTGCATGCCTCTATGGATCACTACCGATGAACACTTAGCAGTGGGACAGGCAAGGAGACAAAGCCATAGTGAAACAGCTTAATTGAATAGTCATTGTCAATTTGAAGTTTGGTATGCCAGCTCCTCTGTATAAATTAAATTGGTCCCCGTATCGGGTTGACACAAACGTCCTTTATCTCTTTCTCCCTTTCCCCTTTTACACAAAAGTTCTCCAAAAAGAAAGGCCTTTCCCTTTTAATCCGGCATTGATGGCACCCATTTTACAGAGTGGTTAAAATCTTCATTTGGGAGTCTTTCTTCTGTCAACGAAGGAGAAAAGAATAGCACTTTAATTTGCAATGGTGCTGTAAATATAGTTTCATCTTACAAATGCATTGCAGCGTATATTTCGGCAGCAGAAGATGTTGAAATGTGCGAGCTGTCCTGCCGCTTTAATTTTTGGATGTGGACAAAGACGTCAGTATATGGGCACCGGCTGAAAAAGGCCCTCTCCATAACATCTCTTGGAAAGAGCACCTACCTGATTGAACCCAATTTTGTATAAGAAGCCACAACAGAGATTTTAGCCCCTTTTTATCTCAGGCAGTAGGATCTATTGCAAGCTTGGAAGTCTTTATAAATGAAACTCAAGAGACAGAGAATGAAGTTCCAGCCTAACCATGCTCTATCCCGTATATAATTATGCAATGCATTAAGTTCAGAACCCCATAATCAAGAAACGAGATAACTTATTCCCCGTATTTCAAGAACACAAGCAAGATACAGATTCAGAGGCCATATTGTGATACCGTGATCCCATATTTCTCATAGGCCCTTCTTTGAGACCCCGACCGACTGAGAAGACTGAGAAGCCCAGTCTATATATCTTTCCTGGAGACAGATTAAATTCAAGTTGATCTCAAACTGACGTTTAGCTTAACTAGCTGGACATTACCTACATGTGATGGATCATATTATCAGATATTCGAGGCCCAGATGAGAAGGATCATTGGCCCTGTAAAATTTTTGACCGAGGGGAGCGTGGACAGAAAGGCGCCTTCGGATCCTCAGTCTGAGCACTGGTCTGAAGCTCTCCCAGCTGAGCTATCCCTGCAAATGTTTTTCGCAAATAACAGTGAACAACTCAGAATGAAAGCGACAGCTTCCAATTAATTTAATACAGGCATTAATCATCCGTAGTATTTTTATATTGACCGTAATTCTGCTCAACAGCTGGCCTGGCCTTAATTTGAGTAACACCTGCATATGACCAAGGCAACATCTCGGTCCACTTAGTGGTTAAAGTCAAAATTGAAGCACACAGCAGTCGACCAATATATAATTTACTGCATTTTCTCGTTTTTCCAAAGTAAGGTCAATTGTGGTTGATCCACCATCCTTCTTTAAAAAAGGAAGACACACACACATGTCCACTGTATTTCATCCCAGGCTATTAAAAATGGAAAATTCTGCATTTTTCATTTGGATTTCTCTCTTGTCCTTGGCAAGCTCAAACCAACTTTACGGATGGATAGATATCAATCCTATTAAATTCGTTAAGGAGGAACTGTCAAGGGAGAGACCATCCCATGCATTGACAAGCCATGATTTTGATTCATATTCCACTGTGAAAATCTGCTCCCAAGACGGAGAGAAGGAGAAGGATAAGATTGAAAGCTTGCCCGGACAACCTCCTGAAGTGGATTTTGATCAGTATTCAGGCTACGTAACGGTTGATCATGAAGCAGGTAGAGCATTGTTCTACTATTTTGTTGAGGCAGCAGTGAATTCTTCTTCCAAGCCACTTGTCTTGTGGCTAAATGGAGGTAAGTCTTCTGCTCATCTAGCTGAGAAATGTCCCACTCTGATCATAGGTGTTTAAAGTATATATATTCTTATGGCTAGGGCCTGGTTGTTCTTCATTTGGGGCTGGAGCATTGATGGAACTTGGGCCATTTAGAGTCAATAAAGATGGCAAAACTCTATACCAAAATGAGAATGCCTGGAACAAGTGTGAGTTTCTAAGCGTGTTCTTAGTCATCCTCAACACTGCCTATAAAAGGTAACTGATATAATTTGGTTGCTTTCTTTGAATTCCAGATGCCAACATAATCTTCTTGGAATCTCCTGCTGGCGTTGGATTTTCCTACTCAAACACAACTTCAGACTACAAATTAAGTGGAGATGCCAGAACTGCCCGAGATTCCTATGCATTCCTCGTTCACTGGTTGGAAAGGTTCCCAGAGTACAAAGGCAGGGAGTTTTTCATAGCTGGAGAGAGCTATGCAGGACATTACATACCACAGCTTGCTCAGGCAATCCTTCAAAACAGCAAAAACACCAACCAAACCACAATCAATCTAAGAGGAATTGCCGTAAGTTTGATAAAATATTAACATTTCAGAATTCAATGCATTTATGGGAGCTTTAACTGAGTTTTAATGGCTTAGATGGGTAACGCCTATATCGACTTTGAAACAACTATAAAAGGGGCGGTGGATTTTTACTGGACTCATGCTCTCATGTCTGATGAAATTTACCATGGACTTACCTCAAACTGTGATTTTACTTCCCTGAATACTTCGGACAAAGTATGCTTAAAACTTGTTAATGAAGCGATGGATGCGGCTGGCAACATCTACTCTTATGATATCTATGCCCCCTTGTGCAATCCTTCCTTGAAGTTTCATTCTGTAAGTATATTTTGAATGTCAGTACTATATCTTCTGTTCTATTATATTCATCTCTGTGATAATAGAAAATGCAAACCTGCAGGTTTCAGCTTTCGACCCCTGCTCAGAAAATTATATCAAAAGATACTTGAACATTCCTCAAGTTCAAAGAGCGCTTCATGCAAACGTTACTGGTCTTCCTCATCCATGGGATTCCTGCAGGCACAGCACTATATACATTAATAACTTTTTCTCAGTCATTATATTTTGCATATGATTATCCATTGACATTACTTCATTTTCCTCTTTTGGGTCATGCTTGAGAACAGTAGAGAAATCAATCGAAATTGGAAAGACAAGCCGCTAACAGTATTGCCAATCATTCAAGAGCTGATGGCAAGAGGAATTAGCATATGGATCTACAGGTAAGGCAACAAAATAAAAAAGCTCATCTTCTGATAAATTCATGCTCTTAACTATTCAAAATGCTTAAGATGTGGGTTTACAATGCAGCGGCGATACAGATGGGGCTTTACCTGTAACCTGCAGTAGGTATGCCCTTAACAAACTGGGGACGCCAGTCAAGACAGTCTGGTACCCCTGGTACACCCAAGATGAGGCAAGTAATTTCACACAGTATATTAACAGTTAAAAGAAAATTTTCGTTGAAATGTTACATACCGTGGCGAACTGATTCGGGTGTTTGTGACTGAAGGTTGGAGGATACGCTGTTGGATTCCAAAATCTGACATTTGTGACTGTAAGAGGGGCTGGGCATTTCGTTCCAAGTTACCAGCCGGCTCGGGCGCTGGTGCTCTTCTCCTCCTTCATAAACGGGGTGCTTCCACCTTCAGCTTAGATAGTCTGAAAACTGGAAGGAAAATACTACTACTAACATTTTTTCTTCTCTGGGAGTATGATTAAGCTTTTGCAGGAAAATAATTACAGAAAATAATTACCCCGAAGTGACAGTTCAATGAGCTATGCAGAATGCGAATGATTGGATAGACCACATCAAAGTAATGTATTATTTGTGGACACAAGTACCGTGACTTTGTTACGGATTACCGTTAAATAATCCATGATTTTAGATTCAGCTGCATAGGATAATTGGCCTCAACTATCTGATATTAATATTGTTGTAATAGGGCATAATTAAAATTTTAAAACAGATTTTAATTGAGTTGAATTGCAATCAAATATAGCTCATTCAATTCATTATAATCCAATAACTCAAATGAGTATGAGCTATGATCCAAACCCTAAATTTAGCACTGGTTAGGTTTTAATTCAATGAGCTCCCCTTAGTGTGTTTGAGGTAAACCAAACTTGAGTTCAAACTTATTAGATAAGTCAAAACAATTAAAATAATATTATTTTAATATAATATTAATAAAATAATATTATTTTAATCATTTTGAATTAAATTCTCAAACTCGTAAATTGAATTCATTTCAAGTTTGAATTCGAAGTTGACAATTTGTGGACAGCAAACTTGATCTTATTTTGATTTTGTTCTAATGGCTCAACTTGAATCCAACCGCGACGATAAGTACTAACAAAGCAAGCACCTATATCGGGCAACACTGACAACCCAGAATAAGATGCTATCAAAACCTGAAAATAAGTCTTTCTGGTAGGACAGTTAACAATCTTAGAAATGCAGAGCATAAAGGTGTCAGAAATAACAGACTTTCCATTATAAGCTCAAAATGTACAGAGGTGTCACACAATAACAGAATCCACATTAGAATAATCACAGCTTATTCCTATCGAAACTCGCCGGTTGTCAGCAGTTCAAGAATTGGAACATTGCATACTCCTAATCCAGTCAGTAATCTGTATAATTATGTGGAAATCATATACATAGAAGCTATAAAAGAAAACATACACATATAGAGAAAGCCACTTTAGTGACCTCAAAGGAAAGCTCTGCCAACGAGATAACAATGTTTTCACAATGTCAAACATCTCAGCACCTTTCTGTTCTGCTGCTTGCAAGTTTTCCTGTCCATAACTATTCTACTCACTCGTACTTGTTTGTAGATGACCTACCCCGAGGTTGCCTGATTATTCCTTGGCAGCCAGCTGGAAGAAAACTAGAAATAAAAGGCTCAATAATCCACTGTGAAGGACGTAATGACAATTCTTCTAATACAAATTATTGGGCAAAAAATCATTATGAGTATCACCTGAATAACTTAAATTCTAGATATGTTCATGAGCTCTCAAGGCTTCAAGGATGCTATCTACCCAGCTGCCATAAAAATATAAGATGTCCACACCTGCTGTTAGTATGTTACAATATACTAAAGCTCAAGTGGAAAACACAATTACATAGGTGATCATTCAAATGAGGAAAAAGATTACCCTTCCAGTCCAGGATGTGTTGGGTAGTAAACATTTCTCAGGCCTAAGCTTTTCGCAGCTGAAGCAGTAGTTTCACCAATACATGCAACTGAATTGCTCCACTGTTCAGATTCTGAAAGAAGATTGACCCAGGAACTGTTGCAACACAGGTTTTCAACAAATGCAAAAATGTTACCAAGAAGAATTAAGTATTTGGAAGAGAACGCCACATTAAGAAACCTGCTGGTTATTTTGGGATCATAAAATGAGAAGAAATAAGAATTGCATGAGTTTCCATGAGCCTTTGTCAGTCAAAAATCATGAAGTTAATCACATAGATAACCAGATTTGCTTGATACATTCAAGTCCTGAATTTTCTCATTGATGGGAAAAAAAAGGCTTTTAATAGAACTTTAGTCCAGGTTTAAAAGAACTACCTACCGAACTGCAGAAGGTGAAGCAACTGCAACAACTGGGGTAGAAAGTGCCTGCTTCAGAATAGTCTCGTCAACATCATCAACGGGTATCTGGAAAAAATCATAAGGTGGTTGCTAGGTTAGAGTTCTAGGACTATATCGATAATCAATTCAAGAGTAAAGCACATCAAAACTCTTAATGATTATAAAATTCCGATGCCTACTAAGGAGACTGTAACCAGTAATACATCATCAAGAAGGTTTTCAAACAACCATTTCAAACAAGAGAACAAGGAGTTATTAAGGTAGGTATGAGCACTGGCTGCAACAAATAGAATTAGCCTCTCAACAATAACCATCATTTTTGGCCACCGCACACTCATTTATTCTTTGATTTATAGAGGAACACAATATAACCATAACTAGTTAAGTGACAAACAACCATTGTAAAGACAAGAAGAAAATTATCAAAGCAAGAACCAATTTATTCCACCCATAGGAGGAAAAGAAAGTAATGTGCCAACATCGAAGTACTAACCGTTGTGTATGTATTCAGCCTCACAACCTCAAAGCCGCGTTTGGATAAGCCTTCTTCTGAAAAATATAGGAAAAATAGATGTTCAAAACAATTAAACCTCAATAATGAAAATAACAGTATTAGTATGATACCTAAGGAGTCAAATTATAAAATATTTTACCCAAACATATTTTCTTTTGTAACATTAGAAATTATGGAAGCTTATCTATGATATAAACTTATGAATTACCACATATATCAAACAATTTCTCTTAATATATATCGACAACATGCTAGCATCAGAACCATGATGTTTGTGTGTGCATGTATTTGATAAGTTTAAAAAAGGGGGTACAACATGAGGTCTTCCCCGAAAGTCACCCATCCTAGTATTACTCTCACCAATCACACTTAACTTTGATGTTCTGATTGGAATTCGAAGCATTGGTGCTGGTATGGTTGAACCCATCAAAACCATGCATTGCATACAATTTATTAACATGTTATCAAAGCTTCCTTAACAAATTAAAATGAACCTTAAATTCTCCACATAACAAAGCAGGAATGAACCCTATAATTAATTAATTAAAATCCAGTTATTAGCAGTTAAAAACTGAACAAATCAGGAATATAACTAGTCCCTCTTAATATATTTCTCTTAATATATATCAACAACATGCTAGCATCAGAACCATGATGTGTGTGTGTGTGCGCGTGTATTTGATAAGTTTAAAAAAGAGGGTTGCAACATGAGGTCTTCCCCGAAAGTCACCCATCCTAGTATTATTCTCACCAATCACACTTAACTTTGATGTTCTGATTGGAATTCGAGGCATTGGTGCTGGTATGGTTGAACCCATCAAAACCATGATATTGCATACAATTTATTAACACGTTATCAAAGCTTCCTTAACAAATTAAAATGAACCTTAAATTCTCCATATAACAAAGCAGGAATGAACCCTATAATTAATTAAAATCCAGTTATTAGCAGTTAAAAACTGAACAAATCAGGATTATAACTGGTCCCCTCCCCAAAAAAAAAAAAGAAATCACTGCAGCAAGAACCAGCCAGATTAAGTACCTCACATTGGATAGGTAACAATTCAAGCTGTAGCGATTCTGAAATTAATAAATGCCAGAGCAGGGGAAAAAAATAAAGAACATCCCCCAAAAGGAAACCATACAACCACAACTTTTCACATACCAATTTCATTGCTAGCTCTTGCAGAAGCAGGATACAAGACAGTGCATCTTTTATTCCCGTTCTTTGGAAGCTCTGAAGCCAAAACTTTTCCTGTAGCTGCAGGAGGAATAGTTTACCTTAGAAGGTTAAAATCATATTCAGATGATATTAAAAATCAAACAGTGACATGATAAAAGCAATCTACAAGCATTTACTAAGAAACTCCAGAATATTAGTTGGGTATCATGTAGTAACTGATGTCCATTTTTGCATAATTATCAAAAACCAATCTGATTATAAACCCACCCAATGACATGATATAATAAAAAGTAGATATCATGTTAATAATGCTCAAATCACAAGTAATTTAACATGATACTTTCAAATAGTGTAAAAAGAAAAAACTGGGAAAAAAAAATTTACCTTTATATATACACATATATTGTGAAAGTTTACTTTCCTGTTATAGATAGCATGCTATTTACTACAATAAATTGAGAAGAACAAAGAAAATTAATAATTTAAAGTGAAATTTCCATTTCTTTGTACATGAATGTCTATCTAACCAGATGAAGCTCAAAACCATCAGCCAAAACTCCAAACAAAACTATTTGCTATCTAGATTTAAAATCTGCATACCTATAAATTTAGAGTAAAGAAATCTGCAAACCAAGAGGACCTTTTCGCTGGAAGGGTTGACAGTTTATAGCATGCAACTACTCTGCACTTTCATTTATTATTATGTTAAGTATTGAAAAAACTTGCCAAAGGCTTCAATCTTAAGCAGCTGCAGAATGTGCTTTCCTTTTCTCAAGTCTCCTTGAAAACTAAATGATGCATAACAGACAAAAATAGTGCAATAAAAATTTATCATCATTCCTATACATATCTACATCCATGATCACCTTTTGATGGTGTAAAGGCCACATCGAGGGAATGCTTTGACAATTGCCTTACTTCTTCAAAAATACTAGCTGTACCGGCTCCCACAACACCAACCTTAACATTTGGGGTACCAGCTTCCCTATAATTCAAATTCAGGCAGAGATTCTCAATTGTAGATAATCAAAACAATGCAAATGAACGGATAAAAAGCATTAAAAACAGCTTATGGAACAACATAATCAGCTCCACTTATTCACTACTTCTGTAGTCAATTCAGACAATAAAGTTAAACAGCTTTTAGATGATAAACTATATCGACACTTCGGGAAAACATATATCTATAGTCCAGTAAAATAAGTTCACCTCATGCACAACTACAACAGCGGTTGAAGCATGCAGATATATTAGACAAATCCTAAAATGAACAATTACAAGAGCATGTTAATCAGAAAACACTTCAGTCAGCAGAAATTAAAGCACACTCACATTTATGTCACATCTGAGTGTTGACTATCTTTAGAAAATTTGAACAATAGAACACATCAAAACATCTTAGTAAGATGCATAAAATATATGACATATGCATAGTGTAAAAATATCCAGTTAATAAGTTTTAAACCTTACTTCCATGCCTCTAGAAAGACAGAACCCGCTTCAGGGGAAGTTATGATGATCCAGTCGAATGAAGCATCAGCTATCCATCAGAAAGATACAATAAGAAGAATGAAAAAGAAATTTATCCATATGCTTATCATCTCGGACCATAAGAAAATAAATATCACACAAGAATGTTCATCGCTCAAATGAAAAAGTAATTCTGCCATGCAGAACATCTTCAGTGACATTAGGCTGGTGAAGAGCATACAGTACATGAGGTTCCATTAATGATAAGAATCTCTGGGGAACTCAGCAGTCTCACAAACTACTAAAATAGACACATAAAACATACCCCCTCACCGTGCAAGGATTAGTTAGACTCTCTCGAACTACAAGTGGCCCTCATATAGGAATGGTTGGCACATGCATGACAGAATCATTCCATACTACTATCAAGCCCAATGAAAATTTTAGAATTTCCATTATAAGCTAAGTAGAGAACTAACCACTTAATACAGAAGATAGTCTATCCCAATCAGGTCCTTGGGCATGCTGGATAAGTGGAAGCTCCAAACAACTGATCCCATGCTTAGTCTGTATCCAGAAACAAATTTCCATCTCAGAACCATCCTCTATTAAAAGAGCACAACCAGAGGAAAATACTCTCCAACAATTTTTTTTTTCTTGACTAAATCAACTCTGCCTGGTGCCTTGGCCATGTGATCCAGTTTCATTATAAGTATTTGCATAAGTGACAGTGAAAGTGGCCCCAAGACAACAAAAATCAACAATACAAATTTTTACTAACAAATAAACTTGTTACACAAACAAATCAAATACAAATTTGTAAAACCAAGACATGCACTACATACATTAGAATAATAAAATATGCATTTTCAAAAGCTCTATATTACTTCGTGTGCTCATCAGGTCACAGCCACCAAATAAAAAAAAGATAAGGAACAACTGAAAATAAAATTTTCCATTACACCCCAAGGAAAGAAGGATTACAAACATTTGATGCTTGTTTGGGAAAGAGATAGAGTGTGACAAGTAATTGACAATGCAAAGAAAAAACAACAGATCAGCATTGAGCACACAAAATTTTCAGAGGGGAGGAAACTGTTACCAAAAGTATGTAACATCGTAGAAACAACCATGGCAGTAGTTATGTAGCGTGGTAGAAACAGCCATTGCAGTAAGCACAGCGCATAGTGGAAACAAACAGGGTAGTTTCAACAGAACATTAATTATATTCTAATGAAGTTATCAGATGAAGGTTAAAAAAGCCAACTTCGTGTATCATAAAACAAATTTATATGCACACTTAGAAAAAGAAAGATTTTAGTTTACACGTCCCTTAAAAGCAGAGAATTTTACTCATCGATATTTAAATGACAATATACCAGGAACCATCTAGTTCAACTGGTTGGATTCTTGGGGTAGTCCAAAGATCTTAAAATCAGATCCTGCTTACTGTAGGTTTCAGAGAAATTCAGTTATATATGCAAGTTTCAAATATAACTAAATCAAATAGCAGAAAGAAAAATGAGGCCATAACTCAAACGCTATTTATTACACACCAACAGAGTATACCAGCACAGGTTTCATGGGATAACATGCCATTAATACTTACTGATGAGTCATTTTCATCTTAGTTTTTCGTTAATTAATTCCACGATAACAAAGGCATGCCTTCAAACTTACTTAAATAAATTCATCAGCAAGTAATGTAGAAATTGTTAGTCAATCAAAAGAAAAGTCTAGGTCAAAAACTTAAATTCAGCTACAGAATCAGAAGATTTATTTATCTTTTTTTCCATTTTGAGTTCAACAAAACGCTTGTATTTATTATAATTACATTTTTTAAATGAAAATATTCCAGTCCACGATAATCTATACATATTACAATGTTTTTTCCAACAACACGCAGCCTTAAGATAAAATTCATCCTAAATTCAAAGGGAAAAAAACAGAGTCGGAGAAATACAAAGAAAAAAAATAATGAAATAAAATACTACTGAAATAGTAAACGATCGGTTAAGCATTTGATCAAACACTTAACAAATAAAATTATAGTCCAAAATGTGCAATGAAAAAGCAAACAATTCCAGAAGATATACAAAATAGACAGAAGCTAGAAGATATTCGAAGTTTAAATCTAAGGCTAGAAGAACAAAAGTGAAACAAAGCCGATGCAGTAGCGTTCGCCAAAATAAAAATTAAAAAAAAAAAACAACGTATGGAATTAAAGAATGAAGAAAACGCATAAGAGATAACAGAATGTATATACCAGAGCTTCGATGAGCTTTCCATTTTTGCCACGTTCTCTGGTTACCACGACTTTCGGATTCAAATCACGAGCGGAAGCTGAACTAGAATCAGAAGCAGCTTGAATTTTGTTTAACTGAAAAATACGTCGGCAGCGATTGTGAAGTCGCGGACGAAAAGCAACAGCGGGAGGTGGTGAAGAAGGAGACAGGAGGAAGAGAGAGAGTTGAGCCATTGAAACGTGTTAGCCCGAGAGGAACCACAGGGTCGCCGGGCCAGTTGGTCTCAAATAAAGTGTACTTCTCCTTGAATTGTTAATTAATTTTTAACTCAAAATATCTATTAAATGTTGCCCATTAGCAGACACCGGGCTGCCGCATAAAATAATTATATTGATGGTTAGATTCAGGAAACCGTCGTTACACCTGTAGAAGCTGCAGGGAGCCACGTGGCCCTTCTTGCACGACCTTATCAGTTATCATTCGTTATCAGCCTATCACCTTTTACTGATGTTTATTTGGAGGATAATTAATTAAAATAACTTCTTTTCACTTTATTTGAATTTCAAATATTCCAATAAATCAACAGCGGCAGATTATATTTCGACATTTAAATTAATACGAATTTTGTTTTTTTATTTCAAAAATAAATCCCTATCTATTAGTATTATACAGAAAAAATCAAATTATAAACACTAATACAATTCGATCCATTCTTTATAAACACACTTGAAATTTGTAATCTCAGATAAGATTGATTAAAGATTATGAAACCTTTTTTCATCAGATAGGAAAGGTTATTGTACAAGATATACTTCTAAACAATGAAAAATGAAATATGAATCAAACCCATATTTAAATTAAAATTAAGATATTGATATAAGTTTTTCTCTTATGAATTAGATTTGGAATTAGTGTCTAAAAAGATAAGTACTTAACAAATTGGGAGGACTTTCTCAGCTATCTTCGGATGGATCGCGCAAAGGCATTGTGCAAAAGGGACAACTTTTTTCCTTTATGTGATTAAACTAAACTAAAATCTGTTTTATCCTACTTCATATCCCTTTAATTCTAATATAAACCTTTGAAATAATTTGCCTTCTTGTCTTGGTTACTTTCCAAAAACAGTGTAACCCTTTGTTATGCTCTCCATCAATACTTCGTTCATTATTTCCATTGGAAATTAGTATTTTAATTAATTACTTTTTTATTTAGAGCGTGATCATTATGAGCTGTAATCGAGTAGTACAGTGGACCACCGTCTTAAAATTACATTAGATTTCTGTTTGATTACAAAATACGGAAATTTTGTCAGATAATCCAATGATGATTAAGGAGTCGGTCAGACTTGTTGAGATTATTATTCTTTGCTTCCCATCTCGCGAACCCAACCCTAGGGTGCCGTGCGCCCTTGCCGTCCAACAGAACCGACACAAAAGTTATGAGACAGGTAAGGGTGAACGGAAAATTCAGATAGACTTAAAATTGTTAGTTACCTGACGATCTAATTGAAACTGATATTTACAGTATTAGTTGCTATTTTATCTTTTTAAAAACTGACACCCAATTCTGATTCTAATTATAAGTTATATAAAACTAAAACCAAAACTTAAAACAGAAATTAGAAAATAAATCCAATATCTAAAATAGGATATCAAAATCAAAACCAAACCTAAACATTATATAAATCATAACTAAATTAAATTAAGAATGAATACCCAAAATTAGAATTAAAATTCAAACACTACAAGAATTATAACTAAATTAAATTAAGATTGGATATCTAAAACCAAAATCGAAACTAGAATCGGATTGTGAAATTTGGTTCTAAAACATGTTATCATAAATTCTTGATTCGATTCTAAAAATATAAAAACTGACCAGTTCTAGTTCCTATATTTTTGAGACGATGCCTGGGGTTACTCACCCTAATAAGAATGCATCGTTGCTAGACATAATCCTACCATTGATACAAACGGGCTTCACAGACTTTCCATCCCAAAACCTTATGGCAGAGGGAGAGAGATAGCTAGCAGCTCCCGGAGAGCCCTTTTTCAGTGGCACAGATTGCGTCTCCTCCTTGTTTATTTAATGTTAGAGGGCCAATTGCTCTCAGAATCCTCATGGTCGTAATCATTCACACGACTAACTGATTATGGGAAGGATTTCATTCCAACACATACCAAACAGAGCACGCATGCAATGCTCCCACAACTTTAGATCAAAACCAATGACACACTCCATCCACAAAGTAGACTGCAGCACACATTGCAAGATCATATATTCCAACGATAGGTTTCTCATTAACTCCCTTGGTTCTAAGCAAACAATAAATCCAATCCCTAGAAAACTAGCTCAGGTTGTCAAAATTCAGTTCCGCTCCATTACGGAAGGGATTTTATAATAATTCTACATAACCAAACAGACTACGGAGAAATCAGGCAGATTTGCCTTTGCTAACATGATAACATTTAATTGCCGCAGTTACACACTCTCCGTTGGTCCCCCATCAGCTTACTTGTTGCTGGTGACTGCCATAAACAGGGTAGGCCCCGTAGGCTGGGGCTGCTGCAGCATACATGCCTGGATCATGTGGTGGAGGCAGAGCATAGCCATAACCATCATACACCTGCCCTCCATAATATGAACCACCCCATTGGTTCCCATAATCTGCTCTAAACTGTTAAACCAAAAATATCTAGTTATTAAATAACTCACAACAGAATATATCATAACAACTCAATTTGATAGTTACATTGTTTTCAGATGCTCAGTTCAGCATTCATCAAAAATTATCTTTCCGAGTGCACAAATAGTATTCACTGGTACACTACTTAGCATAATGCTTATTCAATTTTAATAAATGCTTGGTAGTAAAATGGAGGAGAGACATGCCTGCTTATTAGCTGGATTGCGGCCCCAAGAAAGACGCACTGTTTGCTTGCCAATTACCATCCCATTCAACTTCTGCAATGCTTCCTCAGCATTATCTCTGTTAAGAGAGATCACACGTAACTGAGTGATTGAAGCAAGTGATAGAGTAAACCTAGCTCATTAGTTTGTTTACTAGGATGCCAGAGGTATATATAACCAGAAATTCCACCTGATGGCAAATTGTACAAACCCACATCCTTTTCCGACTGGTATCTTAACAGAGACTATTTCACCATACTGAGAGAAAGGTTGTCTGAGATCTTCATCAGTGACATTAGGGTCAAGCCCCCCAACAAATATCTATAAAGAAACAAGTATCAGCCCAAATTGCTGATCCTTAATAAAAAAACCACATGAAGGAAGCATGAAGCTCACAGTTGTATTTGAAGAATCCCCATCAGATTGAAAGCCTTGGCCTGAGGCAGCATTAGATGAATATCCACCTAACGAAACAAAAGCAAAGCAGAAAAAGAATCATTTGAACTGACAATATGAAGACAACTCTTACAAAACTATTTCCATCTTCTCCTTTCTCTTTCCAGTCCAGCATCATCCTTAGAAACATAGGAAACTAGTGAAAAATAAATATAACAAACTGAACCAGAGTAGCTCAACAAAGAAGCAGAGACAAATAAAGCATAAAGACAGAAAACTCACTGTTCCCATCATAATAATGCCACTTCGACATGTAAGATCTAAAACTACTTATTGATACATACAGAAACTGAAGTCTGGAAGTTAGTCATGTCAATAAAAAGGAGGTGGCATTAAAGTGTAATCTATGAAGTGGGTCCAGACATGCTTGGCTCAAAATTTTGACTTGGAAAAACTAAATGTTGAAAATAAAAAATTACAGTAAATGCTATATACAGAAGTTCTAGCACAAATGATGCTAGAAAAATATTAGAAATTGACTGAAAGGATAGGAGCTCGCTTCTAACAGCATACATACTGTTATGATCCTTGAAATATATACATCTCAAAAACTAATTATTGAGATTGCAGAGTCCAAAACCATATAAACCCTACACTATACTTTTTAATGTGGGAATCAGGTTTCATAACTTGTTAATATACCACCAGGCTCTACAGTCCCAGAGTCGATGTGGGCTGATACCAAATGTTATGAACCTTAAGAGAAACGCATCTCAAAAGTCAGTTATTGAGATTGGTGAACCCAAAACCATACAAACCCCACACTAGTAACTCTACTTTCCAACGTGGGATCCAAATTTCATACATTGCACTTAGAATCCTAACACATACCAATAGGAAAGTATGGAGACAAAGTTGCTTCAAGAATCATGGAGAATTCATTAAGCAGAGAGAAGAAGAGGGACAAGCAATGCGAGAAGGTTATTATCTACCTTGTGATGAATATTGTTGTTGATATCCTGACGACTTCCTGGGAGTAGCAGCACCAATTCGCATGGGCCTACTTGAACAATAGACACCATTCATTTCAGTCATGGCCTGTGATCTCTCATTATCATCTCCAAACCTCACAAAACCATAACCTTTTGAGCGACCAGTATTGGCATCAAAGACAACTTTTGCAGCTTTAACAGATGGATATTTACTAGCAAAAGTTTCATGCAATAAACCATCAGTAACATCAGCAGCTAAATCTCCAACAAAAATAGAAAGATCAGGACCATTATCTGGGCGCTTGTCACCCGTGCTAAATGTTGCCCAGTTCAGGCGGAAAAGCTGGTCTGTATTGGGCATCAACATGGTAGCATAGCTTTGTAGAATTTTCTCAGCTGTTCCATGGGTAAAAAATTCCACAAATCCATAGCCCTCTGACAATCCTGTCTGCTTATTGCGAATAACCTTGATGGAGGCAATCTACAAAATATATAACACTACATGTTAGAAATGCGAGGGCAGGGCGACCAGATGAATAGACACTCACATAAAAAAAATAAAGTAGAACACCTCCATTTGAATATCCAGGCGTAGTGAGATTACAGCCAAATGATACAAAATTCTAACATATAACATCTCCTAAGAGCATTAAAGCTTTATAACTGAAAGTTTTCCTAGAAAACATACGCACGGATGGTTATAGTTAATCCTTTTTAATGTCCTTACTTCATGTTTTGTGTAGCAATGACCAATACCTGATTCAATCCATTCCATTTTCAGGATCAAATTACATCATTAAATCTTAAAAGTAAAATAAATTTGTTGGCATTTCCACACTATTCAATGGCCTCACGGCCAAAAGTTATTCAAATCCTATAATAATTCTCAACTACAACTTTTTCTTTCACTTTCCTTCTAATAAAATAAACTAATCATACCATGTAGCTTTCCATAAATAGCAACATCCAAATTTGTAAAGAGTTAATAAGAACATCGACAACCCATTAAAACTACGTAGTGCTAGAGAGAAAGAGAGAGTGTGGACCTCTCCAGTGGACCCAAAACATGTGTGGAGGTAATTCTCATCCATCCAATGATGCAAATCACCGACCCAAATAGTCTTGTTTTCACCACTGGATCCTCCTTGATGCTGTTGTTGCTGGAGGTGTTGCACGTGCGGTTGATATTGATGATGATGATGATGTTGATACTGGTACGGCATAAACGGTGGTGGAGGCATAGGATAATGTTGAGGCGGCATCATTTGCGGCTGCATTACCATCGGTGCAGCCGCATACTGCACCGCCACCCACTGCTGTTGCTGCCGTTGATTCTGCTGCTGCTCTGCCTGCGATGGTTCAGAGCCATTTGGCTGCGTCTTATTCATTTATTATATATATATAAATATAAATATAAATTATATAAATATATATATATATATATATCTTCCTCTCTCTGGAAAATATGTTAATTTATTAGTTATGGATTATAATTAAATTAAGAAAATAATAATGGAATGAATCTGAGCCTTTAGAGAGAAAAAGAGCTGAATCTGAGATCTCGAGAGAGAGGGAGAAAGAGAGAGGAGCGAGGTTAGGGTACAAGGAGAAGATTTATGTTGAGGATGGCGGATACGTGTGGTGGGCTTGTGAACGAGGTTGGAGTGAGAGCCAATGGATGTGGAGGTGGGGATGGATCTTAACCGTTGGATTTAAAGAGAAGCCGAGGATATACATGTGACAGTGTTGAGTGTTTAGGTGTCTCTCTCCTAGATCCGCCGCCAGCTACCCTCACAACAAATTCATTCTAGATATTTTTTTCGTTATTTTTTAACATTTGGTTTAGATTCACTAGGAATAGCGTTTTAACTTGTACACCTGTCTTCGAGTCGGTGTCCGCCAACGTGGTTGTGTCGTGCCAAAACAAGCCCATTCTGCCTAAGTTGATCACCAACTTCTCGGCCCACGACGAGAACGGCTTACGTTTAAGAAGTTGGAGTATGATATTCAGACGCCGCGCATAACAAATGCTTCCATAACAAGTAAAATAAATATTTTTATCTTTTTAAATAAGATAAAAAATAAAAAATTTAATTTTATAAAAATACTTAAAATATAAAATAATAATAATTTAAAAATTAATATAAAATATAATATTAATAAAAATTTTAAAAATAAAAATAAAAAATCACTATAATCAATAGTAATGGTTACTGATAACTTAACTATATTGTAAAAAATTGTTATCTAATTAAATTAAAAACCAAATTTAACTGTTTCAATAATAAAAATAATCAAACTGAGCTACTAATATAATTAAATGATCGTTTTTTATTATCTAATTAAGTTAACAGAAGTCACAGTTGTTAATAATGTTGTTAATGTTATTGATTTTTTTTAATTTTTAATTTTTTATCAATTTTTTAAATTTTTTATTGTTATATTAAAATTCATTCTAATATTAATATTATTTATTTTGAGTGAAATGTATTTTAATTATTTCATTAAAACTATTAATAAAACTAGAAGGAATCTGATTAAGGGGTTATATATTTACCTTTTTAAAAGTTTTCGGGCGAAAATTCATTAAGGAAACCTTGGGTGCAAATAAGTGGTTTGGCCTTATGGTTAATATTTAAGGAAGCACGTGTCCGTTGCTCACAGAGGAGGCCCAAAGGCTGTAACCCATACACCTTCGGTTCCCACCACGACGAACGGTCGAAGTTCAACGCTCGCCAAATTTCCACGTTAAGAAAAGGAACAGAAATAGTGACACAGACCAACCATCGTTTTTATTTTCTGAAAAAGAAAAGTCAATGTTCTTGTTATATTCCTAAATACGACACGTTTTTTACGTCGTGACTTAAAACCGACACGTAGTGCGAATTGCTTTTATTTTTATTAAATTAAATTATTGTATCGTATCAAATTAACAAAATTAAAATATATATAATTTGCATCAAAACTTACGTATTTTTCTTCTCTTATTTTTTATTTATTTTTATTTTTTTCTTTCAATCCATCCTCTCGCGTACTCTCCTACCTCCATTTTTGACTTATCTGTTGCATGCGGTCTTCCGCTTCTTCTCTTAAACCAAATACAACCAAAACCTCAATTAAAAAAAAAAAAAAAACATAACTTTTCTCCGTTAAATCATTTCTTTCATTGCATTGTGATGGTAAAAATCAACGGCAACTTCACATTGTTTGGACTGCTACTATGTGACAAAGAAATCCAAATGTGTTTTTTACACTAGAGAGAAAAGTTTATATAGGATTTATATGTGAGAGAAATAACAAAATTAACTTTAGTACAAATTATAATAAAAAAATAAAAGAAAAAATCAAAAATAAAAAGAATTGCAAAAATTACTACAATGCATAGGTTGGCCGCACACGCGTGCACTAGTGCGCTCACATAGGAGGTAAGCGCGTGGATGCGCGTAGGCGTGTGAGAGCGCACTTGCATGCACGACAAGGTAGCACACAAGTGCTCGTGCGCTAGCGTGTCTACGTTGTGTGCTTGTGCGCGGGCTTAATGCGGGCGCACAAGCCCCGTGCCGAAGCCACATGGACGCATGCAAAATAGAATGTAGGCGTCGCAGCATGGCACTGCGGCGTGTGCACAGATGTTTATTAGGCCTTTGGGCACTGTAGCGAGCACTTCTTATCATTTTCGTGTTTTTTGGTTTTTTTAATGCTCTGTTAATATTCAATTTACTAAGAATTGCTTTCATGCTATCTAGAAGGTATTTTTAGGCATCCAAAGTTTTCAAAAACATTAATAAAATCATTTTGAATATGTCAAGAGAAAATAAAAAAAAATCTAAATCTATCAAATAAGTTAAATATTGAGAACCGATATTCATATCAACGTTGTTTTTTCAAGTAAAATTGTTGTTAAAAACATCTCTGGCACCATCAAGTGTGATAAAGGCAAGCTTACAAGATTTTGCTCTTATGTTTCGTTTGATAAGAGACCAAGGACTTCAAATTATGAAAGGAAACCAAAGTTAAAATTAATAAAGAAAAAGTGCAAAACAAGTAGAAAACAGTGATAAATAAATAATAAACAACATCCACGTGGCCTTTAAAATTGAACTGACGCGGAAAATTTGAAATTATAAGTCTAAAACTGAAGCCTGAAAGTCCAAGGCAATTTACAAAACAACCTTTGAAAGCTTCATTTTATTTAGAATACCAAAATTACCCCTCACCTGAAATCTGTATAATGTTAAAAAAAACAAGCTTCTCATTTTCGAAAGCGATGTTCAGGGACTGAATTGGGTAAAATTTTAAGCTTCCAGACAGGTTGGTTGCTTTGCTTGGATTATCATGCAAAGGTTTAAATAATTGAAATATTCAGAGATGGAAATTACGGAAAGCTCCCAGCCAATCCAACTATAAATTTTATTTTCTGCGTCAAAAACAGGATGTCGGTTTACTCTAGTAAAAAACACGTGACTTCTGCATAAGCAAGCAAGTGATAATGGGGTCAGGAGGGAATATGCCATTGACTAGTATTATGTTCCTTCAGAATCCACAGAGACATTCTCATACGCCATTACCATGATGTCGTTTTAAGATAAATAGACGCCAACATTTTCTTTTCTTTTCTTTATCTTTCTACTCACATCACAGGCACGCTTCCTTTGTCTCTGGTATTCGTCCAGGTACTTTTTATTTCTATGATTTTTAATTCGTCATTCACCACTTCTATTATTTGATTCATTTCACTTCGATTAACTTTGCAAAGATTGTTATAGAAGCTTGTTTTTGTTTTTAATTTTCATATTTCCTTTGATTTGGATGTTGTTGGTGGGAGGCTCGGAAATGAGTTTTGGTAGGTTGCGGTTTTCAGTGATGCTGTTTTTTTTTTTTTTTTTTGAGAAGAACCCTAATGCTGTGTTTGGTTATGGAGGAAAGGTTGGGAGAGTGAATGATCATTAATTTTTTTAAAATTTTTTTATAGTTAATTGAAATAACCTAAAGTTTTGATTTTCCCTGAACTGATATAGACAGCAAAATATATAGGGTTATTGTTATTTGTCTTACTTGAGTTATTATGATTGTGTGGTTGGCCGTATTTCTTAAAAATAGTGAGTAATAGTTGTGTGTGTGTTAGTTGGATTGCAGGGATAAAAACTATGGTCAGCTATCGTACTACATTTGATGCATTTATGTTACTTGAAAAAAATGGTGAAGTTCGATATCAGTAATCATGAAAAGAGATGATGATATTTCACCAATTTGTTCAACCCATTTTATTCATAAACGATTAAATTATAAGTCTTTGCTTTTTTTTTTTTTCATTATTTAATCCATTTTCTGTTTTCTGAATCGTAATGCTAGTAACTACATATGTTATCAAGTCTTTTCAATGACTTTTCTTTTATCGGATATGTAATCAGGGTTCTGGAGCTGGCCGGTACAGTTATTTCAGTGCTCAAGAAGTGTGGTTGATCTACTAGAATTTGATTGGTGTGCAGTTAACCTGTGTTAATGCAAACACATCAATGGGCTCTGATAAACAATCTGTTGGTTTATTAGATAGCTTCAGAATGGAGAGAGTTAGGACGATTCTAACTCATACACATCCTTACCCACATGAGCATTCACGCCATGCCATAATTGCTGTGGCTGTGGGTTGCCTGTTTTTTATCTCATCGGATAACATGCATACCCTCATAGAAAAATTGGATAGTAATATTAAATGGTGGTCTATGTATGCCTGTTTGCTGGGTTTTTTCTATTTCTTTTCATCTCCATTTATAGGGAAGACTATTAAACCAAGCTACTCAAATTTTAGTCGCTGGTAAGTGCTCTAATCAGAAAAATTTTCTTTATTTTATGGTTCAGATATTCGTTAGCAGTACTGACAGTTGTTGTTGATAGCTTGGATCTACTTGTGCAGGTATATAGCTTGGATTTTAGTTGCAGCTCTGTATCACCTTCCTAGTTTTCAGTCAATGGGAGTAGATCTGAGGATGAATTTATCAATGTTTTTGACAATATACCTCTCTTCTATTCTGTTTCTTCTTGTCTTTCATGTTATATTTCTTGGCCTTTGGTATCTTGGTCTTGTTTCTCGTGTGGCTGGAAAAAGGCCAGAGATCTTGGCTATTCTCCAAAATTGTGCTGTAAGTGCTGAAGGCATATTTGCTCTTTTATAATACCTTGCATGTGTGTTATCTTACTTTGTTTCTGTGGTCTCCATTCCTGTAGGTCATTAGCATATTCTGCTGTGTATTCTATAGTCATTGTGGCAATCGCGCAATGTTGAGACGGAGACCACTTGAGCGAAGATATTCTAATTGGTTTTCTTTTTGGAAAAAAGAAGAGAGGAACACATTGCTTGCCAAATTCCTCCGCATGAATGAGTTGAAAGACCAGGTGTGCTCGTCTTGGTTTGCTCCGGTGGGGTCTGCAAGTGATTATCCACTTTTGTCCAAGTGGGTTTTATATGGGGAGGTATGATTAGAAGCCATTGATTTATGTCATCTGGTTTCATCTTGGAAATGGTTGTACAATGTTGTTAGTAACTTATACTATAACATTCATCTTCCAAATTTGCAGTTGGGTAGTGACAATGGAGGTTCGTCAGATGAAATTTCACCGATATACTCATTGTGGGCCACATTTATTGGCCTTTACATTGCCAACTATGTAGTGGAAAGGTCAACAGGGTGAGCAAGAATGCCTTTTATGACACAAGTTTTGCTTTATGGGTTATGCCTTTTTTTTTCTAATTTCTAACTCAAATGTGTTTCTGGTTTGTGTCCTGTTTTATTGATTTCTGACTATCATCAGGTGGGCTCTTACTCACCCTTTATCAGTTGAAGAATATGAAAAGACAAAGGAAAAGCAAATGAAGCCTGATTTTTTGGACATGGTTCCTTGGTATTCAGGGTATATGTCTATTGTTTCTCTGCCACTTTTTCCCATTTTTTTTCCGTTTTCTTTTTGTGGAGACGCTTCTTAAACAGATTTTTTGAGTAGCTATACTGGTGGCTTTATTTTACAGAACATCAGCTGATTTGTTCAAAACAGCTTTTGACCTCCTGGTTTCAGTAACTCTGTTTGTTGGGCGCTTTGACATGCGCATGATGCAGGTATAATCCCATGTCCCTGGCGTAATAGATTTTGTGAAATAGAAAGCCCTTGGGCAGTCTTCACCTTCTCATTGGCATTTATTCTTTTTTTATTTTTTATTTTTTTGGATATAAATTTAAAAAAAAAATGCTCAAGTCAAATTTGTGAATTGTTGATATCTTCCAACTTCTTTCTTTTGCCATCTTCAGGCAGCAATGAACAAGGTTCAAGAGGGTGCTCAACAAGGAGATTTTTTTTATGATCATTTTAGTGAGAAGGAAGACCTATGGTTTGACTTCATGGCTGATACTGGTGATGGTGGAAACTCATCATACTCTGTGGCACGGCTACTTGCTCAGCCTTCTATTCGCATTAGAGGTGATTCTACTTCCACGCTACCACGTGCAGATGTGTTACTTATTGGAGGGGATCTTGCGTAAGTTGAGCATAATTTCTATACATTTTTTTATGATTTGTGATCAACTTTTACTATATATTAATATTGTATTTTCATTGCTCCAAGAAGTCTTGATGGTCCTTGGAACAGCTGAGTAGTTTTTGGCCCTACATAGATCATTAATTATATGGGATGTGGTAAATATTAACAAACAGTTTAGTGCTGTAAGTTGAAGCTGTGAATATTTTTTGGTGAAAAAAACTGTTGATGACATACTGAAAAAGATTGATAGTGTTCGAGGCTAAACATTTAAATTTCAATTATATATTTTGGTTTTAGTAGCTTGCTTGATTAATGGTGAGTGTTATTTAGAAATAATTAGTCACTCTTTTAAAATTTTGAATTTGTATAATTTGAAAGTGGAAACCATAGTCCATGGCTGCAGGTCTACGTTAGGATTTGATTTTTTAAGCAATTAACTTAATTCACTGCTGGAATTAATAATTATTTCAATTGCTGATAATGACTGATGTAGTGCAATCATTGCTGCCTTCACTATATAAACCTATATATTTGCTGCCAACTTTTGTTTCCTACCATTTAAGCTTCTCCTTACTGCTATTACCTTAACACACAAATGGCTTCCTTCTGTTGGCATTCATCAGCTTTTCTGGTAGGGGCTGTTGGGTTTTGGCCATCAGCCTTCTATGGAGTGATTTCCAAATAGTCTTTTCTGTCAAAATGAACTCATGTGTACCCTGTTAAGAGAGTGCCGACACTTTAGTGAATGAGGAGAGCATATTGAAGATCTGCTACTAGGGTCTGACTGGTTAGTTGATATCTGGTTAGTTGATATTCATGGCGTTTGGCTCAAAATATATATTTCTACACGTTTGCACCTCTGATTCTAATTTAGGTCCTAGTTGGTGAAGCTCTCAAGTCAATTATTTGGAGTTCAGTTGCTCATGTTTGAGAGTATTGGAATGTATCTACAATTTGGATAATTATTCTCCCAAATAGTGTACAGTTATGTATTATTGATTTACTTATTTGAATAAATCTGTATTTATGGATTCGTTCCAGGTACCCTAATCCATCAGCATTCACATATGAGGGGCGCCTCTTCCGGCCCTTTGAATATGCTCTTCAGCCTCCACCATGGTATAAAAAAGAACATATTGCTGTAAGCAAGCCTGAGCTACCCTGTGAGGTTTCAGAACTGAAGCAATATAAAGGGCCTCAGTGTTTCCTCATTCCTGGAAATCATGGTTGGTTCTAAGTTTCAGCCTGAGCTGTCTCAAAAAGAGTTATTTTTCTGTGTTGGAGAAAAATTATCTTATCTTCGCATGTTTAACTAGTGAATATGTTTACTTTATTTGGTAGATCCTGAATTTGGCATTGTATTTTGACTTTGTTGCTATTCATAATTTCATGCTTTTGTAATGTTTTTCTTTTCTAGATTGGTTTGATGGGCTGCATACTTTTATGAGGTATATATGCCATAAGAGTTGGTTGGGTGGCTGGTTTATGCCTCAGAAGAAGAGTTATTTTGCTTTGCAACTCCCAAGAAGATGGTGGGTTTTTGGTCTTGATCTAGCTCTTCACTGTGATATTGATGTGTACCAGTTCAAGTTCTTTGCTGAACTAATAAAGGAAAAGGTGCCTTCTTCTTTCTCTTTTTCACTGTTTTTGGCTAATGGTGCATGAGTAGAGGTTGGTTGCTATATTACTGTATGACAGTTGATCCTTTGTTTTTTTTTTTAGAGAAAGAAATTGATTTGCTAGTCTCTTCTTAGTTGTTTTGTGTTCAACTTCATGGAGAAGATTATATCCTTGGGACTAAACCATATGCCATGCTATAATATAGTGCAAATCTTTGATGTTAGGTGTATGGTGTTGGATGGTGATGGATGCTGAGCAGGTTCACCATTGTGCAAATATATTTTGTGGACCAAGCAAAGTTAGAGATTTATTTTTCTCTTTGATGTAGTATATATATTCTTTCCTTGGATGTGTATAAATGGATTTGAAGCCTGCAAGCATACTTGTGTTGAATACACTTACTATGGTATCAGGTGGACAACTATCTAATATATATGCCACTATTAACATTATATTTCTTTAGTTAGGGTGCTTGTAATTGATGGCTTGGTATTATACCTTGAAGTCTGTTATGTAAACATTTATTATCAGTTTCAATGTACGTATACCAAGCTTGTACATATAATTTGATTTAAACTAAGAAACTCAAGTGTTATTCTATTTCTAGGGAGTTAAATGCATGTATTCTATCTACTGGTGAGTTTATTTCTGCAGAATCATTCTTTGCGTATGTATGCCCATTGCATTGATTCAGTTTTGATTGGCTTGTATGTCATTGTGCTGTTTCTTAATTTGGTGCTATTTATTTCATCCTTTTTACTGTCTCTAATAAAACCTTGAACTTTTTGCATTTTACTTCTAAATGGTTGGTTGATTGGCATTTTGGGCATAGCAAAATTGTTATTTTTTCATTATGCTGAGTCAGTGATGCTTTATCTACAAAATTACATAGTTCTTATGATTTTCTTTGTTGAACTGAAATGTTTATCCAAATTTATACGGTTCTCCATCTTACTCTCAGGGGTATGTAGTCTGTCAAACCATTATATTTAGTTGCCTAGTTAAATTTAAAAGTGCCGATTAGCAGGAATCTTGTTTGATTTTTCTTAGTTTGTATACTATTGGAGCCAATCCTAGCCTTTATTTGTTTGTCTCATTTTCTTTCTTATAATAATCTTCTATAATTATTTACATTTGTTTAGGTTGGAGAGCATGATTCTGTCATTATCATGACACATGAACCGAATTGGCTTCTTGATTGGTACTTTAATGATGTTTCTGGGAATAATGTCAAGCACTTGATATGTGATTATCTGAAAGGAAGGTGTAAGCTTTGGATGGCTGGGGACTTGCATCATTATATGCGTCATTCTTATGTTCCATCTGATGGGCCTATTCACGTGCAACATCTACTTGTGAATGGTTGTGGTGGGGCGTTTTTGCATCCCACCCATGCCTTCAGTAACTTTGGTGAATTTTATGGGACTAAATATGAAAACAAGGCTGCTTATCCCTCTTTTGAAGATTCGAACAGGGTAAACTTCAAAACTTTTAAAATTCTGTACCTCAACCTTTTGTTTTTCCTTCGAGTGATGCTATGTGCATGTGGAATGAGTATCAGTAATTATATGTCATTATGTAATTGAGTGTTATTTTATCTCTAATTTAAAATCGCCCAATCACGTGGTGGTACATCATTATTAATACTCAAATTGATATAAATTATAAGTGCATATAATTTTATTATTTTCCCTTTCTTTTTTATGAAATGCTTTTTTTCACTTGATGCAGATAGCATTGGGGAATATTTTGAAGTTCCGAAAGAAGAACTGGCAATTTGATTTCATTGGTGGCATTATATACTTTGTGTTAGCTTTTTCTATGTTTCCACAAGTAAGATTATGTTTTATGATGACTGATTATTGCTATTTATGCATTAGGTATTTTTGGACTCTGATAACCAGATGATGAGGATTTCTTTTATCTTTTGCTGCTTTTATTCTGTTTTTTTTAAATAGCTTGCACTTTACCAATGATATACCTTTGAAGTGATGAATCACTGCCTTGCTATTTTACCTTCATAGGTCAACAAACACATTTGCTTTCCTAGAAAAATACATATTATGTTGCTGAGACATGACTGAAAAAATTTCCTCCTTTTCTAGTGTAAGCTCAATCACATCTTGGGAGGTGATTCATTTTCTGGGCACTTGTGGAGTTTCTTTGGTGCAGTTTGGAATGCTTTTGTATACGTGCTGGAACACTCTTATGTATCTTTGGCAGGTACTTTGCTGCTGTTAATTGTAGCAATTTCATTTGTGCCGTCCAAAGCATCTCGGAAGAAGCGGGTAATAATTGGAATGCTACATGTTTCTGCACATCTGACAGCAGCAATAATTTTGATGTTGCTCTTGGAACTGGGTGTGGAGACATGCATTCGTCATAAGCTGCTTGCTACTTCAGGTGAATTTTTTCTGGCCCTTGTCTATTCCATATTTTTTATATGTTACTGGTGTTTTTATTTTTCATGAGAATTCAGAAGGTGTAATGTAGCAGTTCTTTCATATTACTTTATGTTTATGAGACTTTTCTCCTTTAATTTATTTTTTCTATTAAAAAGTAGACTTCTATTTTATTTTAATTTTTTTCTTTTTTTGGGTCTAGCATTTCCTATTTGTATTGCAATATTACCGAAATTAGAGATTGTTGTTTGCTTTTGGATGACATGAAGTATTTCATGTTCTACTCAGGATCAGTAACACTTGCACTTGACGGTAGAAAATGAAGCTTCTGAGTAAACATCAGCTAGTTATATTCAAGTACTTAAGCTTTAATTGTTATTTCTTAAATTGAAGGTTTACTCTGTAGCAAAGTGCGAGTCTTGATGTTTATTGTGAATGGTAATGGTCATAAATATTTGAGGTACTTATTGCCACTAGGTTGTGAAGTACATACTCTTTTGTGGTTCTTATTATCCTGGGAGGAGTGTGCTTCATCCAAATTTTGATTGATTGATTTGTTTGAGAATGGCCATTTACTGATTGTTTTTTATTCAGGTTACCACACTTTATACCAATGGTACCAATCAGTGGAAAAGGAGCACTTTCCAGATCCTACTGGCCTTCGAGCTCGTATAGAACAATGGACCTTTGGCCTTTATCCAGCGTGTATCAAGTATCTTATGTCTGCATTTGACATTCCAGAGGTGAGGAATCTCTCTTCGATCCAGACATCATGGATTTTTCTTCAGTTGTTGCGTCATATTCATGGGATAAATATTGTTAGGTTATGGCTGTAACCCGGAGCAATATATGCAAGAACGGGATGGAGTCACTCTCTCGAGGGGCTGCTGCCATATATTATTCTTCTGTCTTCCTGTCTTTCTGGGTCTTCTCAACACCCGTGGTTTCCTTGGTGTTTGGAAGCTACTTATACATCTGCATTAACTGGCTTAACATACACTTTGATGAAGCTTTCTCTTCTCTCCGAATTGCTAATTACAAGGCATTCACTCGATTTCACATCAATCGTGATGGAGATCTTGAAGTTTTCACACTTGCAGTTGATAAGGTAATCAGAGCTTCAGATCACCTCCCTGTAGCAATTATTGAGCAATTTGATTGGAATGATTTTTTCTTGTATCATTTAAGATGCTATTAGTTCCTCTATTTTTTTTCGATGTTATTCGATTCCACCTTTAATCTGTGTAAAATATGGATTGCTGTCGGTTTAGTTATCCTTCTGACTTTGATTTCTGATCACCATATGCCTCTTACAATGGTAGGTATTAACATGGTATATCGTTGCAGGTTCCAAAGGAATGGAAGCTGGATCCTGATTGGGACAGGGATAGGGAGATGAACCCACATCAATTGAGCCACCTTAGAAAATTTCCTAGCAAATGGAGTGCAGCCTCCCCACACCAGGACCCGATTAATACTGTAAGGATTATCGATCAGTTTGTTATTCAACAAACAGAAAAGACCTGATTTCATGGCCGATTATATATTGGTTAGTCGCTGGTCTGATTTAAGCAAAAGGATGATGAGTCTGATTCAAACAAAAGGAAGGGTGGTTTGAATTGATCAATACACATACATATGCCAGTAAGCACATACAAGGCCATACAAATTGATTTTGGCCAAAACATTGTGCTAAAGACAAATATAACACATGGAAAGAGAATCAAAATATTACACTGTCCCAAAGACAAATTCAAAAACTAAATCTAATAATGTGAATCCAGAAATCGGTACCTTTCTTCTAAATCTAAAGCAGCAAAGTTTCTATTAAGGTTATATATATTACGGTGCCTGCAGAAAGTTATCGTGGTGGTGGAGCTGGTGGTAGTCGATGGGTATTTTCGGAACTTTTTGGATTATTGGGAAGTTTGATGTTTTTGGAGGAAGAAGCGATGTGGTAATGAAGAGGGAGCCAGTAGTAACGGCGGTATAACAAACAGAAACTCAGCATTTTTCTCTTTTTGTGACTCCGGTGGAAGTTGTGGAAGCCAGGAAGATTTTTGGACGTTAGTTTCGGTGTCGCACTGCAGGAGGGTGTGGCGGAAAGAGAGATCATGGTTTGAACCGGAAGTAGGAATTCCGATAAACCGTTAACGAAATTGAATTTTCTCGGATGAAGATCCAAACCGTGCAAGAGATTTTAAAACAATAAGTTTAAATTTAGCGGAAACTTTTATTGGACTCAGACGGCCCAATAAGAGTAGATTTTTGAGTAGGTGTAAAAACTCTTATTAAAATCAACTCAATATGAAATCAAATTTAAATTCGAATTTAAATAAATCCGTAACGAACTGATCTTTTACGAGCTTGAGTTTAAAAGTTAAAGCTTATAACAATTTTAATTTATAAGTTGATAAAAATTCTTCAAATCGATAAAAGGATGATATTTTGATTAATATGTATTAAGTTAATTTTGTTTTAGGTATTTGATGTATTTGACGAGTCAAATGGAGTTTGAGCTTAATTTATCTCAAACGAATCATGTTTAACTCACTTCAAATGAGTTAAGTTCAAGTTCGATTCAACTCAAATCTAATTATAGGTTTTATCACTACTATAGATCGTATTGGATGTGATCTAAATTAATTTGAGTTTAATTTATAATTTGAATTAAATAAATTGAGTTTCAGTTTGAATAGATTGATGACGGGGTAAAAAACTGAATCCTTTCAAACCATGAAGCCCAGGTAAGAAACAGGAAAAGTTGATCACCAAAATTGGGCTTAAAGTGTTGCGTTTTGGTGAAGGCATTGTAGCCCATGAATGATTAAGTGGCTTGTGGATATATAAAACTGCAAGGGTATATTTGTAAAATTATATCGAAGAAGCTAAATATCAGGTCACCATTCACCGGCACCAAAGGGAAGGTTAAAGCGTCGGCTTGCTACAAAAGAAACCCAAAATTCAGTTTGGACAGCGAGAAAAGTAGCTGCAAATTGTCAGGTATGGAAAGATTACAGAGGATGTTTGCCGGTGCCGGTGGTGCGTTGGGTCATCCGCCGCCAGACTCTCCGACGCTTGATTCGTCTGAGCAAGTTTACATCTCCTCACTTGCACTCCTCAAAATGCTCAAGCACGGTAAGATTTGAATTAATATTTGCTTTTCGTCTTTCTTTTTGAACGTGAGCGTTCTAGTTTTTTAATTTTAGCTCTCGCTGTAATTTTTTTTTTATGTTGCTGAAATAGAGCCGGGATTAGGGCTATACGTTTAATGATTATTCTTCCTGTTGTTTGCGGGAAGGCATATATAGTTTAGGTTTTCGAACGGTAAGCTCGTACTTTTTTCTTTTTAAGGAATATAAGTATTAATTATGATCATTTTTATGGATATCACAACTTGTGTGTGTACAATTTAGGATTTTTAGGACAGATATATATGCTTTTGAGATCTTATGGTTTCAATCTCCTTTTACTACAATCCATGAAGAAGTTCGTGATGGATCATGAATTTTAATTGAGTCTGCCTGAGGTTTTTGATTTCTGATCTTTGGTGTGTGCGAATATAGGAAGAGCTGGTGTTCCCATGGAAGTGATGGGTTTGATGCTGGGGGAGTTTGTGGATGAATACACAGTTCGTGTTGTTGATGTCTTTGCAATGCCGCAGAGTGGTACTGGTGTCAGTGTTGAAGCTGTTGATCATGTGTTTCAGACTAACATGCTTGATATGCTAAAGCAGACTGGAAGGTTTCAACATGTTGATACAATTTCACTGTGTTGACTTTTTAATTTTAGTGAATGTACTTCTTGGATATATTTGTTTTTTCTTTGATATGCTTTATAGACCTTGATATTTTCCATTGGTGCTGAAAATTACCAAGAAATTCAGTCAAAATAACTATATGGTTAAATTGTGAGTTAGGGAGGTTGGTTCCACTTTTTGAGATTTTATGTCCTGTTGGACTGCTTTTGGGCATTGTGCATGTTGTTCCATTTTTTCTATAAGGAAAGAAATAGTGAAAGGAAACAAGGAAGTAGTTATTTTTTTTTTTCTGTTTTCAGAACAATCAATTTAACTTTTTTTATTTGATCAAACAAAATGCTTCTATAATATGTTCACTTTTCATTTCAATTCATATTTTTCCCTGATGGTGCATGTTAATGTTTTGGGTATGAAACTTGAAGTGGAGGGCTAGGATTCAGTTGATCAAGAATTATGATGTTTAGAATCGGCATGTTTTTAGAATAGTATTTCTACAAATGACTATTTGTGTTATTATTCATGTACTTTGGTTGGGTTGCCTATTCAATTCTTAATGCAGACCAGAGATGGTGGTAGGGTGGTATCATTCACATCCTGGATTTGGTTGTTGGCTTTCTGGTGTTGACATAAACACACAACAGGTATGTCTTGGACTTAATATTACACCACTAATCTCCAGAACTTGGATTTTGTTTCCTGATTGCTTTTTTCTTTTGTTCTTGCACGATATTTTTTGTTGTTGCTATTATGTAGCCATAATGGAACTTATCTGTGGGCAAGACAAAGACATATAATAGTTTATGGGTTGTGTTTTCTATTGCATTTCATGTTTTCTGGTGACACAATTTTACTTCCACAATAGTTGCTATGCAATCAAGGAGTGGAAGAAAATTCTGTTAGGGCTTTGTATTTTAAACCAAAAGGGAGAGAGTTTTCATGAACGTGTCCTGACAAATTTATGCAAAGATACCCTATTTGATTTTAAGAAGGTATGAAGATGTCTCTGTTGAAAACTTGACTAGAAAGGGAATCTGTTCCTAAAAGCACTCTTGTGCATCCATAACTTGAATGTTAAATTCTTTGCATTAATTATGTATCTACTGATTGTAGTGGTAGATGCAGTGTTTAAGAATCTTAATAAGTAATTGGAGAATTCTATTGATAACTTGAAGAGATGTTGCTTCATTTACTTCTGGATGGGTTTCAATTATATAAATTTGATACTTGCAATTCTCTCTTGGAAATTTGGAATTAAGTCCATTATGTTTTCTTATGATTTTTTGTTGGGTTCTATCACCCGGTTTGCTGACATCTAATTTTTTGGTCAGAGTTTTGAAGCTTTGAATCAAAGGGCTGTTGCAGTGGTTGTTGATCCAATTCAAAGTGTAAAAGGAAAGGTGGTAATAGATGCATTTCGTTTGATTAATCCACAAACCATGATGCTTGGCCAAGAACCACGACAGACAACATCTAACCTTGGGCATCTTAATAAGCCATCCATTCAAGTGAGTTCTTAATCAGTGGTTTGGTATATAAACTATATGCATATGTATTAATTCTCATGTTGTTTCTTTTTGTATTCAGGCATTGATTCATGGGTTGAACAGACATTACTACTCGATAGCCATCAATTACAGGAAAAATGAACTGGAGGAAAAGATGCTACTTAACCTCCACAAGAAGAAATGGACTGATGGGTTGACACTCCGTCGTTTTGATACACATTCAAAAACCAATGAACAGACTGTTCAGGTCAGTAAAGCTTGTTTCTAGAATTAAAGGGTGTACTAGGGTTCATTGACTTTTATTCCTCATTAGCTTGATAGTACATATGATTAATTTGTTTTAACTTGAATCTATAGTGCAAGACATCCACAACTTATTAGATTTTGTTTTCTCACTACGCAGAATCACCTGACTTACTGGTTTAAGTTATTTGTTCAAGGGTAAAGTGTAAAGGGGTTTTAAAATGTTAAAATTAAAATTGATGGGGCTGGCCTAATCACAAGTCTTATCAAAGAACTATAAAGATAACAAATTTTGGTGATTGGTTTACAACTACCATTCTACTACTTATCATTACCTTCTGGTTTGTTTTTATAGCTATGAAAATAATGAAATCTATTATCTATTGTCATGGTTATATTTGCTGTAATTATAATTGATTCCATTATTTATAATTTAGTTTACTTATATATTAAAGCATCATTATGTAATATAAATTATATCTGTGGTCCATTACTTCCAAGTAGTTGATGGAGTAGTGTATTGTGTATGCGGCCATTATAAATTATACACGTGGTCTATTACCTTTTCAAGTAGAATTTGAAATGTGAAGGCCTTATTGTAATTTGTAGATAGGTAATACACAGCAAATTTTATAATCAAACCAATGTGATGTTTATTTATTTTTTCATTTTGGCCTGTGCAGGAGATGCTAAACTTAGCTATTAAATACAACAAGGCAGTTCAAGAGGAAGATGAGTTGCCACCAGAAAAGCTAGCAATTGCTAATGTAGGAAGGCAAGATGCTAAGAAGCACCTTGAGGAACATGTCTCAAACTTGATGTCTTCTAACATAGTTCAGACTTTGGGAACCATGCTTGACACAGTTGTATTTTGATACTTGCTTCATGTTCTACATATCTGAATTTAGTTTGTATTCAACGCTTAAACTGAATATTTTTTTTAAGTTTTCTTCTGCTTGTGATTTCCCTGTAAAAACAATTTAATCGTTGGATTGTAGGTCGTCATTATGGATTTGGATAGATTTTTGGCCATTTCAACTGCCTGTAAGGATGTTCAATGATCATCTGAAATGAGTGATTTATTATTGCATGTTAACAGAGGAACCATTAAACGAAGAAAATGGCCGAGAGATGAAATAATGTCTTGTTGTAAAGCAGAAAGCACACTAACCAGGAGATGTCTTGTTGTAAAGCAGAAAGCACACTAACCAGGAATCTGTAAAGCAAACCTCAAAGAAACTATTACTGAAACGGTCTACCTATAAAAGGTAGCTTTCGTTCATTTTCGCTTATTTTCCACATTAATTACCATGCATTTAAAGAAGACCCTAACCTTTACCCAACTTCCATGGCGCCTTTACACAACAGGAGCATTCGCTTCATTGATGAAAGAAGCCAGACGTTTCATCAAGCTTCTAGCCTTCTGGGAGGCAGGGTCAAAGATATGAAAAACATGATCCTCCCCTTCTACTTCCACAATCTCTGCTTTTCCTGGCCAGTCAGAGTTCACCAATCTTTCATAGTAAAGCCTCCCTCTATCTCTCAGTATGTCTTTCTCTGCAACAATTACAAGTAGTTTCTCACAAGCCAAGGCTGCAAAATCCGGTGCTCCATCTGCAAACGGGTTAATAAACGGATCATCACACCCTTTATCTGATGGACAAACGAACATCCACCAATTGTCTACCATTTTTTTCCTGAACTGATCCGTTGTCTCCACTCCGATCGGATCGGATCCCCAGAAATAAGGATTGATCATGCCAATACCAACTACCCTCAATTCTCGACCCAACTTTGATTTCTTGGGTCGCAAGACCATGTGGTGTGAAATATTAGAGCCAGCACTGTCACCCACCAAAAGCACCCGCTCAAAGTCTGCATATTCCTTGAGCCAAGCTTCATGTTTACCATGTAGAGCCACCCACTCAAGTGCAGCCCATGAGTCTTCGTATGCAACAGGAAGAGGATATTCTGGGGCTAATCTATAGTTGACAGAGACAAGAACTATACCAGCCTCCGCAACTAGATTGTTGAGACTTGCGTGGTACTTGGGATCGGCAATTGAAGATATGATAAAAGCTCCGCCATGAAAGTATACCACAAGGGGAAGCTTTTGTTCAGGTTTTGCGGAGTTGGGACGGTAAATCCTGGCTGAGACACCGGTTTCCGGTATGATAATGATGTCTTTGGATAAAACGTTAGTTTCAGGATCCAAGCCTGCAGGAGCCACTTCAGTTCCCGCAAGTCTGTCGACGGTTCCATCTTTGAGAACTCGAAGATAAGGAAAAACATCAATTGAAACTTCTACGGGATTGTCTGCAGCCATTTGGAAAGAGAGAAAGAGCTCTTGCACACGGTACAGGAAAAGCTGTTTTTGACTCTCTGAAAAAGGGAAAAAGATGAATTCTTTATGACAAATTAGTGAGCTTTGAAGGTGGACTCTGTGGAGATCATGGAAACACAGTTGGCTTTCCTTATAGTGTTGGCCGTGATCATTGTTTGATTTTTTTTTCATTGAATTTAAAATTCTATCAACCAGACCAGAGTACAGATGCAGCTTATTCAAATATTCAAATAGTCAAAGTAGCTTTGAGTTCATCTCGACAGGCAAATAAAGTCATCACCCAACAAAATTATTCTAAATCATATGATTTACCCTCCAATTATTGCTCCAAACCCGTAACTGATTGTTAAGATGTCGTTTCAAGTATAGTTCATGGGGTATTTTATATTCGTAATTGAAGAAACACTACAAAACAAGCTTGCAGTGGAGGAGATAAGTAGAAAGCAGCCAAATTTTACATTGAAAATTCCATAATCAAGGTAAAGGAGGCATTTCCCGGTTGAAGAAAGCTGCCAACCGCTGGATCAGATCTTTGGCTTTCTCATTTTGCAAGTCATACAAATGAAAGGCATGGCCTTCTCCATCCGTCTCCATGATCTCTGCAACACCCAACCACCCACACCTACCCAATTCCTGATAATAAATCCACCCTCTGTCTTTCAACACGTCTTTCTCAGCCACACAAATTAAAACCCTTCTACACCCCAGCCCTACCAAACTCGGAGCATCAGCAGATACCGGGTTGACGCGTGGGTCATCATTGTCCGGGTTCGACGGACAGATGAATGGCCACAAACGATCTGCGGCGGCCTTTGAATCCATATTTGCAGTCTCTGTTCCGATAGGATCCGAACCCCAAAAATATGGGTGGACTAGAGCAACTCCTAGAAGTGGTACACTGAGCCCAAACTCAGGGTGTCCAGCAACTATAGCCATGTTGTGAGCGATATTCCCACCAGCGCTTTCTCCATATAAAAACACTTTTTCAAAGTCAGCATGGTAATTCAACCAAGACTCGGGTCCATCACCATTACAATGGGAAACAACCCACTTAAGAGCATCCCAAGAGTCTTCATATGCTGCAGGGATAGGATGCTCGGGAGCTTTCCGGTAGTTCACAGAAACCGCAATAACATTAGCTTCGGCGACGAGAGTGTTAAGGTAGTAGTTGTATTTGGAAGCAAAAGGAGAAGAGATTAAAAAGCCGCCGCCGTGAAAGTAGACCAAAAGAGGGAGCTTTTGATTTGTGGTGGCGCTTTTTGGCAGGTAGAGACGAGCAGAGATGTTGGGTTCAGTAAGGATGGTTACGTCCTTAGATAAAACTCCGTTGAGAGAATTGTTTGATGTTGCGGGGACGAAATCAGTGTCGAGGAGTCTTTCGACGTGACCATCTTTGTGGACACGAAGGAATGGCAGAAATTCGTATTGAATTTGTGGTTTGGTAGAGGACTCCATGAGAGAAGTGCCAGATGATGTTTGTATGTTTCTCATCCTCTCGTTTATATTTATAGATGAGCTTGTGTTTGTGTGTGGCGTAGATTTAACCGGTCGATCCAGGCATTCTTCTCCATCCGCCATCTATTTTGACTTGTTACAGGTGAAGCACGAGAAGGCCGAATGACTATTCTCCAGCCTTCTCATTTTTTGAGTTTAAAAAGCATGTTATCCAAGACAAGCAGGAAAGTCATTTTTACTTTTCTTCATCTCATCGTCTTCTTTCTTTCACCTCCCAAAACATAAAACAAAAACAAAAGATTTCAAAAAAGAAACCTGGACAAGTTGCAATCTTTGGGCTGCCAGCGCCAATTGGTGAAGAAATTATCAGGTCTACCATTTTCTGAACAACGAAAACCTTCGTCAATGAACAAACGATCCGTACTTTGATACAGTGGATGTTTATCTTACCATTAAACAAATCATGGTCTTCACCACCTTCATCAAGAAATCCAGGCCGTTCCGGCTCACTGGATGCTGCCGCTACTTCTGATGAAAAAAATGGGGTGATAATCCCAAACAAGAACTTCCCGAGTGACGTTCTGGTAATCCAAGTAAAAGAAACAGCCAATATAGAGAGCAGACGCGAAGATGAAGCCAAGAATGGCAAGAGAAGGCTCAATATGGTTGAAAAGCTTGCGTTTTTTTGAAGAAATCCTAGTGCGTCACTGTGTCTTCGCCCTGTACAGATGTGTTCTTACTCATTGTTTTACCCTCCAAGAAATTTTTTTTTTAAAAGATGGGAACTCAGATGCTATCATGCAACTCATCAATGGTGAAAACAGAAACAAAACCAGTGTACTCTATATATATATATATATTGGCCGAGAAAAAAGAGAACTCTGAAAAGACTATTTGGCTATATAATTTGCATTAAAAAAAATATTAAACAATTTTGTTACATTTAATATACAAGAAATATAATTTTCAATGAATAGGAACGGAAATAAATTTGTCCTTAAAACAAGTTCGTATTAGGCTCCAAGACTAATCATAAAGGAAGCGATAAGCGGATAAGATGAGTGTAGTGAGATCTGTATGCAGAGCAGCCTCTTTCAGATCTTCAATCATTGCTGCCGCCAATAACCATTATGTTCGTCACTTGTTATCTCCTCGAACGCTTTTCTGTTTATCCTCACCCTCTGTTTCAGTTCCTTCCAAATCTCTCCCTTCAGGTACTTCTTTAGCTCTCAATCCAAGTACCATAATAATTTCTCTTATAAAGTTCAAAAAGTCGTTCAAATATTCGCAGCTCGATCAACATAATACTTTTTTCCCAATTTGTTACCTTCAGCCAGATTAATCTAGAGTCAGGTTTGTCTTGGTCAACCAGACTTTTAGACTTTTTCATTAATAATTTTTCAGATTATTCGAGTTAGTCCTATATGTTCGTCTGAGGGCTCTCAATCCGCACATTTTATTTTGCGCATCAATTTAGGCCATCCTTATAAGCAGTCTCAGTTCTTTCTATGATTAGCATTTTATATGTTCTTATAAAGATTGGTGAGTAAGTTCATTTATTTTCTTATGCCTTTTACAAGAGCTGGTTATGTTGCACTTGTTGGAGGCATTTTGTTTTGATGTTCTATGATTTCTCAGTCCGGTTATTTATCCATTAAGTATCTGAGATACCTCAATGGATAATGAGTTAGTAAGGGGCTTGTCCTTCCTTTAATGAGATTTTCGCTGGATTAATAGAACTATAATATTGTGGAAGCATTTATATTTCTGTTATATCTATGAGTTAAATCTATTATGGTAGTTTAATGACTATGTACTTGAGCATAGTTGACTATAGTTGCTTGTGAACTATAGCTGCAACTTAACTTGCCTGTGTTTTTTGTCCTATAGTTATCCTTTGAAAGTTATGCAGCTGAGTGATAGTTGTCGAATGATTGACGTGTTCTAGTGGTGTAAAATTCACGGACTGCGGCTCTCCTCTTGTGATGAGCCTAGGATGCACCTGGTCTTTCAGTGAAGATATTGCGCACATGCCTGTAATAAAAGATCCTGAAATTGAGCGTGTTTTTAAGGACTTGATGGCTGAAGGCTGGCATGAGATTCCTGAGGGTGTCCACGATGTGAAGAAGGCTTCGTCAAAAAACACAGATGACACGGCTGGTCAGGAGGTCTTGAAAACCTCTTTCTGTGGAGCTGAAGCAGTTGAGGAGTTTAGCGGGATTATATGAATATTAAAATGGAAATTGACCTTTAGTATTGGGATGACTGGTGAGGTAATATGGTTAGTATGGGATTATGCGCTTGTTTTCTTCTTCTGTCTGAACAGCTTATGCGGTTTTATGATTTGAACTTTATGTAGGATGTAAAACCCTTGCTAGATGATTTCTCCAATGCAGTAATACAGTTTATCAACGCTACACTACCTATTTGGATGCATTTGGTCCCGAAGAAACCTATTTGTGGAAGGTGGGGACAGATTTGGGGCCTGAGATGATTTTCTTAAAGATGAGATGCGCTGGCCTTGGTTCTGAGTGGGGAAAGGTATTATCATGGTCATGGTGTTATTCTGAATTAAGAATTCTGTACATGAATTTAGGCAATTTATGTGTTTTATACCCCTGATGCCATTTTGTAAGTTCCACAAAAGGCTTCATGTCATAACAACCCATTTATTAACATAAATGAACCCATGGTGATTTCTGAGAAACCGACAAAAGGTCTTTTAGATCAAAGTGTACTTGGCCTTTGCTCTTAGCTGATCTGAACATCTTGCATTTATCAACTAAGAACAATTTGCACAGGTTACATCCCTGCCTTTTTCCTGCTCCATAAAATTGGAAGGGAACTTAGAAGAGAGTTCCTTTTTTAAAGGGTTTCATTTCTGCAAATGTGTTTTTGGGTTTGGCACTGATCGTAAAGTGCTATTAAAATGTGAGAATTCATTCAAGTCTCTGTTGTTGAACCTTGGCCGCAAGGCTAATTGCTTTATAAACCAAATAACCTTTACCAAACTTCTTGGGGACATCTTGGCTTTCTGGGTCATATGTGGAGCAAAGAGCTTAGCCCTGAGTTGAAAGACTTATTGTAGTTGTGACTTTCTTCCTTGTGTCTGCAACATGATTTTGGATGGTGAGAGACAGGTAATTTTCTCTTGGAGTTACACGGCTGTTCAATAAAAAAGCTTCTTTGAGCTACAAGTATGAAGTAAACAATGCTTTTTCTTTTCTTTTTCTTTTTCTTTTTTGGTTGGAAACGTTTTGTTTGTATATCTTTCTTTAACATATCCCAAAATCTATCATTTGTTTGGCAAGGGTTAGCAGAAGATGATTAAAGAATGACAAATTTGGCTGCCTGAATTCCCTATTTGGGCTCTTTATTATTCTTGAGCGAGTGGTAAACACAAGAAACCAAAATAAAAAGAAAAATATATATTTTAAAGCCAAGGCATCTTAGCAATTCTAGTGCCTTTATGCCATGACCAAGATTCAGATGGCGATTTTGGTAGAGGTGGCAGTAACACAGCCCTCCTGCAGAGGCCGAACGGCCATCCTTCATAAAGATACAGTTCTTGTATTATAGTCCTCTGGAGATCCTGAAAATCAAGCTTTTGAAACTCTTGAAAATCGAACTCTTTCAAGCTTGGACTACAGCAAGAGAAGTTTGTCTTAACTGGGAAATGTGCTTCTCTGCTAACAGCACTCGAATAGCAAGAGAAACTGCTCCCAACAGAAAAGTATTCATCTCTTCCATCTTCTTCTTCTTCTTCTTCATCATCATCATCATCATCATCTTTTTGTTGATGTCCCTTCAAGTACAATTCTCTGCTTCTTGATGAAAAGACCCAGGAAAAGCTGTCAGTAATGGGACAAGGCTTCTGTCTCAACTTCTCCATTGCTCGACTTCGGATTTCTGAAACAACCACCTGTGGAAAACCCAGATAAACACTCAGTGTTTTGCACTAAAACACAGAAGCTAGAAATCAAGTTTGCTAGTGAAAATAGTGAGTACTTCCTGTTCATGAGCAAAGTCGGTTGTTAGAAACTCCTCTGCAGGGCTTGCATGCGAGAAGCGTTCACTGCCGATGTGGCAATTCGAACACATATTCTTCAAAACCACGGCAAGGAATTTACTACTCATGTTGAAGATGTAGCTATTCACATATGCAATTCAAATGGATTCTATAGCAGTATTTATAATTGATTCAAAGTTGATAGTGGCCTTGCAGCTTATTGAAAATACTGGTTTCTAATCTTGTTCATTTTTTTCAACTGTCATTCTCCATAGCTAGTGCCTGCCTAGGCTTCTAAGTCCACACTTCAAGTTGAAGCCATCAAAAACTAAGACGTGGTACCTAACGAGACTGATAAGACAAAATTTGATGAAGCTCCATCAAAAACACCAGCAATGGAACTCAATTCTGAAAACAGTTTTGTGCAGATATATTGAAAATATCATTCTATTCATGATGTGATGGTGCAGAGCAGGTATCTGTCAACCTGATCCTTCTCTTTCAAGATTTAAACTCCAAAGGATTCATGATATTATTCAGAAAAGAAGATTACTCACAGTGTAAGAGAAGAATCCAGGACAATAGACATCATGATTATATTCCAGAATCATACATCATATAAATCTTTTCCCGGATTCAACCTGTCACATATACAACAGTGCAACCAGATGCATGAATGGTGCCCAATTCTGAAGACTATAGCGAAGTGTAAAATGCAAGCAAAAGTAGATACTGCTATGTGTAGTGGTTCTCATGTCAACTTTAATTGGTTTTCAGAAGGTCACAGTCTACATCTTCCCCCTCCCATCATTCTGCTACTGCATGTAAATCATCCCATGAAATCTCCTATCAATTGAATGATAGGATAAAACTAATGGTATCCTATCAATTAAATAATAGGATAAAATCATCTTCTCCCTTTCGTCAATTTCATATCAAGATAAAACTCTTAATTTTCTTAAAGGTATAGTTTTGAGATCAATTACATTTATGATCTGATACAGTTAATAAATTTAAAGTTAGATTATCTATCAATGGACTAGATTGAAAGGTGAGTAAGGTTGATCAAACTAAAACTAGTACAAATGAAACACTGATATATTGCAAGAAATTTGTAACAATATCAACAATGAAACTAATTGGCTTTGCCGCATGTGAGAGTGTAAACTTCAACATCAAACATTTGAAATCGCCAGGCCTCCAATCATAAGACTTCCGACTCCGGAAGAGTAAAAACGCAACAACCTTGTAGAGGCCATGCAATACAAAATAACTCTTCTGGTTAGAACGCCATTAAATGCAAAATAACCAACTGATAAAAGATTAAGATGACAGAGCTGGCTTCTGGTTAGAACGTCAGAAAAGGTTTACAGCAACTGGAAGAATCTCAGTTGGATACAAGCTGAACTGGGAAGTAAAAAATAAAACTCAAAGGCTGAGATGCAACTGTCGTTTACATTGTGTACCCTTTCTCACAAGAGTTTCAATCCTCAACTACATTGCTATGGATCGAAGTTAAAAAGTAAAAATTCATATATGATTTTTTGCTCTGCATTGATTTGCCTCCCTGATCAACTGAATCATACAGTGGGGTTCAAATAATTCTGAAAAAGAGTTTTCTTCACCGAGAAATGCCCATATGGCAGGAGACTAACATTTATTTATTTTTTGTGTGATTAATCCTAGAATATTGACTAACATTTTTCACATTCAAAAGTTGCTTTAAGATGGTAGAAATGATCATGCAGTTACGTCCAAACAAGCGTCAACACGATGGGTTTTCAAAAAAAGGAGCAAGAAATCCGAAATCAACTGTTCATAAATTCAGAATCAGGTGACTCAAACATCCTACTAAAACATCAAGCTAATACCAAATTAGAAAAATATCACGAACTTCATTATCTTCTAAAATTCAAGAATAAAAAGGTAACAGCTAAGTCAGTGAGGAGACTTTTGAAGCTGCTGAGATGTTAGCGGAAGGAGGGACTGAAGCTTAGCAACTGCAGTGGTCTTATCAGGTGGGCATTTGGACAAGCTTGCCAGCAGCCACGCACATCCTGCCTTGTAAGCCTCCTCTTCCATTTTGCATCATATTGTGAAGTGACACTTCCACCCGAGTTGAAGTTCTGTGACAATGAAGATGGAGAGCCAAGGTAAGCAGTAGCACGAGCATACTCAAGATTAGAAATGGCTGTGTTAATCTCAGCCATAAGGGCTTCGGGCGCTGATGGGGTATTCTTCAAGCCATTAACTACACTCCAATGCAAAGTCCCATTCCCATCTCCAGAGCCCATCTCTCTTTCTAGCTTTGATTGCTACTTGAAAGGAACATTTTTTACGGTATTGACTCAGGATTCTGAATGATCCAAAGTTCAATAAATTAAAGATTAAAAAACAAGTGGCCCAATTTATTGAGCAAAATTGACCCCCGAGCTAGTTTACCCAATCCAGAAATTCCAAGGCTATGCAAACCTAAGAGGATCCTACGACGTGAAGAAACCAAGGATCATGCTTGTTCCATATCTCGAAGGAGATTAAAAATTGAAGGGAAGAGAAAAACAGTGGGTGAATCAGAAAATGGAAGTAAAAAAAAAAAAAAAAAAAATTATAAATTAAATAATAATAATATGGCAATTAATTAAAATTACCAAATTAAATTGGTTTATAAGAAATTAACCAAATGGTCATAGGAATATGTCTAACATATTAGGCTATAAGAAAATTTTTGTGATTTTAATTTTTTTTGTGAATAAAATAAAAAAAATATTAGCATATTATTTATCATCAGTTTTATTTTTTTATAATATCAAGAATTAGCTATCTTGAATAGAATTTGAATTCGATAATTTGAATCTTTTACGATTTGTCTGAATTTTGTGGAAGGTTTTTTGGTTTAAGTAGTTCTAAAATCAATTATCAGTTGAATTAAGTTTAAAAATGAGTGATTTAATTCGATTTTTTCATCTTTTGTGATTCACAGTCACTATGCAACTTACTTACGATCTGCATCAGCTGTATCCTGTCTTGAAGCTCCCAGCTCAGCATCATATAATGCAAGTGATCTAGGATTGCTGAGGACTTCCTAAGCTTTCAATCACCAAGAAGGTTTTGTTCAATGAAGTTTATGTAAATTTGAATACTATTGCACACTGAACCATACAAGCCAAAACCAATAAATGAAATTAAAAATAGTTCCAAGAATGTAATGTTTCTATAGAATGTCACCTTGCTCTGGCATCAGATGTCCCAATTTAGAATCATCTTTGCCAAGAACATTAAATTACATTCCGTATTACCAAAAAATGAGTGTTATGTATAGTCATGGATTTCAGTCGAATGTTTGTTACAAGGTGGATTTTCATGGGATATCAAGGAGTAACTTGATGGCTATGCCTACAAAGTCACAAAATGGAGTAAGGTTGCAAGTCAACATACTTCTAGATTGATCGCTCACTCTTTTTGCAAAATCCGATCACACCCTAACGACCCCGGACACCCACGGAACAAACAAAGGTGCAGTTGGGTGGGAATTTCTATATGATTCAGAATACTTGTTCTTGAAATTTAATTTGGGCTTCTCTGCCTGCATCATGATCAGTGAGAATAGGAATATCAGATTACAAATTCAGTCAATAGAATTAGACCACAACTACACAAAAGCTGACATAAATAGAGGGCAAATAAGCATAAAATGATGCTTACGTATTTCAGCCAGCACTCTTGATTTTTATGTTCATAGATATCTGGGGAAAAGCAACCTGTCTCAGCTGGGCAATAAACCCATATATTGCATTTCATTTGACCAGGCCTTGCACGCTTTGCCTGTTCTAGGCAAGCTTGACAGCAGTCAGCTGCAGTTTCTTTGTGGTGAGTAAGACCCCATCTGACAGCTGCACCATCATAATCCGTATGAAGTTGAGCATTACACTCAGGTGGAACAGGTCTGCCAGGCAAAATATCTTCCTCTGCAGAGAAGTAAGTACACCTCAATGAGTAGAGGACAAATCTCACCAGGTTCTTTTGCTTTCCATCAAAATGGAACATGTGGGGGCATACAGGGGCAGGCAGTTAGATAAAAAATTTTAAATCCTAAAGCTTGCTCTTGTTGTTAGAATGGATTAACAAACAGATACTTCAATTACTTACCAAGAAGCTCTTCTTCTTCTATGCCCTCAGGTTTATCATCATGTTCTTGGTGAGTGATTTCAGAGGGTATCCAAAGGCCAATTTCTTCTGAGAGTGCATCCCAATTTGACTCCAAGACTCTTACTAGCATTCCTAGAAAACAGTTAGTAGGAAAGGTAAAACAATGTTCGTTCAAAAATGACCCTTTTAACATATATCTTTAAAAAGTGTCATAGAAAGTAATGTTAAATTCAACAAAAAACTGACATAAGAGTCTGGAATAATAAATAGATCATACTAGCATCCTCTTGCAAAATAGTTGAATTCGTTTCCTGTCTACCAACAATCAATTGTTTAGCTTCCTCTAGTCTTTCCTTACGCCAGCTTTCAACCGCTTCTGTTAATGAAAAGAAAATGCCAATAAGATGAGTAGCAAGCAGGCTGCAACACATAAATACAATCATAAGTATCCTAGCAATTTCAAATTTGGAAAACATAACCTTGAGCCCATCATATATTCTCAAAAAGTTCAATCATCCAAATTATCAAGCCCCCATGGTTGGGATTGGCAGACACATCCTCTGCTCTCCCCAGCAATGTTTACAATGCTTGTGAAGACACTATGGCCAAAACACTTGTGAATACTTTATCAATAAACAGTTTCAGATATTTTGCAATTCCAGCCCTTTGAAATGATAATCAAAATAACAATGAAGCTTCAACAAGCAAACAATAATGTGTCTGTATTTATATGAGAAGGAGGTAATTGCAAATGGGAATGGAGAAGTGGAAAAAGTTATAACTATAACATATAACTCTACTTTGTGACAAGAAACAAGGTTTCTAAATTGGTTACAGCAGTTGACACACATGTATGAAGTGTGTCATAAATGGATAGCTACAGTGTTAAATTGTTAATACTAATGCTGGAAACAATAGGTATGGTTGATTGCAAAATTTATTCTAAAACGAAACACTAATTAATTGCTTATGGTGTTCTCAAAAAGAAGCATATGTGATTCCTATATCTGGAAAATGAAACTCAGGAATCGTATTTGGCACAAACCATTAAACCTATCTCAATTTGAAACATCCCACTCATATTTGGCACCTCATATTATGAATTTTTCAATAAAAAAGTGTCTCCCTGCCCTAATACCACTCTCAGAGGCCAGTTACTCTAAAAAGCTAACTAATAGACATATTTCATTTACCTATATATTTTAAGAGCATCACCTATATATAGATTAAGTGAGAATCAGAAACTGTCATCTGAATAAATTCATTAATTTATAAGAAACAAATATTATCACAATAGGAGCCCCCTTTTTATCCGTTTTACATGATCACAAAGTGAAAACTCATGTTGGCCCCAACATAAACTGTTGGTACCATAGTACCTCACCCAGTCACCATGATATGGATCCTTTAAGATAACAATACCATCTATAAATAAAATATTTAAATATTTGGCAGTTTCTAGTCCAGTAAATTTCCACATTCCATATCTATAAATACAAAACGTAATGTTGGTTAACCTTACACCAGAGTGCCTACTTTTACAGAACCTTCACTCCCAAAAAGACATAATATATGCTCATTAAAATACAACCAACAAGAAAATAATATATTACAGATAATAACAATGTGACCATGGTACTTACCAAAAAAAAAAAAAAAAAAAACAATGTGACCATGGCAAATAACACCGCACAAAAAATAAATAAAGAAAGAAAAAAAGACTAATTTTGCTGGACCTACCCCTTCGTGCATCTCCGTCTCTCGTTGCATTCAAGCTTCGCAACCTCTGCAGGATCTCAACAGTCATCCTCTGCTTCAAAGCCCGTGGCAATTCAACCTTTGATTCTTCTGAAAACTCCCGCTTTGATTCCTTTAACTAAAGCCCACAACAACAATAATATTTCCATCAACTACTCCCTGAATATGGAATAATAGGAACTATAAAATAATAATTTAAAAAAATGTATGATTAGAAACAATAATTTATCTAAATCTAATATATCAGAGTCTACCAATTTAACAAGCTCTATAGGTTCATTAGCTCTTCGAATCCTTATTGATTCTTCCATTTTCCTAATCTGATCTGGGCTATACTTCACAACTGTACGCAATGCCAAAAAAAAAAAAAAAAAAAAGCAAATAAATACCTTCATCAAACGAACATTCGGCTTTAAAATAAGGAAATCCAAAAAAGCAACCAAGGAATAAACTAACTTACCGTTCAAATCATTGCTGGAAAAAACGTAAATAGAACCATAGATTGAGCGAAGAACGTAGAGAGCAATAACAATGTTAATAGAACAAACAATAAGAGTGGTTTTCTTATAAGAACAACACCATTTCCCTCTCCCTTGATGTCCCCAGTCTCCTCTCGCCATCTCCTTCCGCTTCCTTAAACTTCATCACACCATATCCCCTCTTGCTCTCTCTCTCTCTCTCTCGTGAATCGAAAATCTTTCGTCTCCTCAACAGATCTATCTAATCATTTCTCAGACAGATCGCACGAACAACAATACTTGATCACTTCAAAACACGCCACACGAGTTGAAGTGTCTGTTTTCTGGTTCAGTGATGTCTAGCAATGACGATGCAGCTTAACAATAATACGGTGTATGTTGCCGCTGGAGGCAATATCAGGTGGCTCGGCCTAGTCAGAAATTATTATGATTACTTTCCGTGATTATCGGTGTTTGTTTTTTATTCTATCTTATTTTATAATTTCTCTTTATTAACGGCTAACTAAATAAATAAATAAATTGTGAAAATTATACTGCAATCGCCGATTTCACAATTATATGGATATTTAAACCAATAAGATTACGACATGACATGACATTAGGGTATTTTTGTCCTTAACGTTTCTTTTGTGGCTGAACATAGAGACGTGGCATACATTTAATGGCGGTTGTAAACATCCAAGACAAGCCATTTAACATTTTGTCTGACCACCAGAGCTTCACTTTTCTATTTTCTTCACTTCACCGAAGATATAACAACCGAAAAATGAAAACAGTCGTCAGACAGACAAAATAATTAAAAAAGAAACCAAAGCCTTATGATCTTTTAAAATTCCGTCTATAGAATAGATTGAATCGAATTAAATTTTTGGAGAAAATCAAGCATCTTAAAGCATCCGGCATTGAAGGTGTGAAGAGGAGGAATTGGAATTGTTAGGAGGGAGGAAGAAAAATGTGGGGATTTGGAGGTAGGTATTACTGGGCAAGGAAAGAAAGTGGAGAGAAAAGAGAAGGCGTGTTTGCTTAGATGTCGAGTGAAGAGAGACACTTTGAGTCGCTATGTCCATCTCTATTCATCTTTGGGATGGAATTCACTTGTTTGCCATTCTCAATTTCTCAACATGTAAGTTCAAATTCGTCATTAGATTGGTCATATCTTGTTATTTATGTGTGATTGCTTTAAGATACCAGATCCGAATTATGTATTTATGGTTATCTCTTTTTCTTTTGGTGGTTGTTTATTGCTATGGTGGATTGCTAGCATGGTTCTGTAAAATCTATGTTGATTGGGTCATTATCGGGATATTATGTTTTATTGGTTTAGAAAATGAATATTGAACTATGGCGTGCGTGACATTAGCTCTTTTATGCAAATATGAAAGAAATAATATCGTATATGGAGTTTAATTACTGAACTATCTGCAGGTTCTTCCTGAGAAGGCTGAAGCACTAGCATTTGACCTTCTCAATGAACTTATTGAGGTCATTACTATCATTTTTCTCTGAACTGTGATATGGAGAAGTTTTAATAATTTATTAACTTAATCTATATATTTCATTCAGGCCGAAACTTTGTACAATTTAATCTTTTACTATTATCTAGCTTGGAATTTCTTTGAAAGGTGCATACACTGAATGAGCTTTCTAATCTTGGTTTGTTTTATTTTTGTGGTATGCAGAAAGTAAAGGTTGGACCATGTGCTGTTATCTTTGCATCCTTTTCTGGTGGTCCAAAATCCTGCATCTATGAGGTTCTCCAGGTAATCATTTCCAAAGTTTTGAGATTACAGTGATTTTATTTCTTATCTTTGCATAAGGCAAATAAGCGATCATGCTTAAAACTTCTTTGGTGTAGCTATGAAGTTAACCTTATTTCCTATTTGGCAGATAATCGAGGGTATATGTGAAGCAAAAGTGAATCCAGTATGTAATATATTTTTTCTCTTAAATTCATTGTTACTGGATGGTTTTTAATTCTTCATTGGTGGATTACATATCTCTGCCCATTGCTGTGTTTTTTGAGAAGACTAATGTATCTTCTTAAAGTAATGAACTAGCATGAAATGGTTAAGTCTCCATTTTGTTCTCATTTCCCCTACGTTTTTTTAGTAACTCTTAAAATATTGGGGCAAACAAACATTACTATTTATATATTTATTTATTTTTCTTTCTCCTTGATTGTTGTGGTGAAGGATGACCACCAACTAATTAGGGACTGTTTATCGGGCTATATCTATGATTCTAGTCCATTGGATTTTCCCAGTGATTTGGGTGCTTGATTTATTGTTCACCCCACTGTTCTCAGTATGTCTCATCCACCATGATTAGTCTTGTGGATAGCAAATGGGATTGCTTCCAGGCTTGATTGTCTCTTCTTTAATAGGTTTGAATCACACAGAGCTGAATATTGGCAGACTTTATACTTCGTTGCCGGAAGACAATAGATTACTTGTTGTCAAAAACTTTTTCTTCCCTCTTCTAATTTATTAATTGTCATTCTTATGCAGAGAATGAGTGCTCCGTATCTCATTTTGTGTTCAGAAAATGATGATCTTGCTCCTTACCAAGTTATCCACAAGTTCGCTCAATGAATACGAGAACTTAGAGGAGACGTAAAACTTGTAAAATGGAATGACTCTTCTCATGTAGGTGTGTTTCTAATCTTTTTTCCATCATGTCATGATCATTGCATGTGTGATATCTTCTGCTGAAACTTCTTTTGAGGTGTTCTAATTATGAAGTTATATTATTGAAACCAAATGAAGTTTTAGGTGTAATGCTGTTTACTGAGGGTTTACACATTCAGGTATATCATGTGGTGTGGTTGATGTTCACATTTCAGAGAAAAAAATTTCTGAATACACCTTTACTAGGCCATTGATATATTGGTAGTTCCTGGACAATACACTAATTATGTTAAAGTATTTCTTTATTTGTTTTAGTGCCTGACCTAACAAATTTTAATGAAGGGATGCCTATTATGTGTATAGAAAACCTGAAAAGAACATTCCATGTAGTTTGGGATTTTGTATCAATTGTGTATGTAATGACTATGACATGTATATGCAGTCTTGACTTATTGATAGGCTTAATGATAGTCATTGTCTTATGTCTGCCTAGATAAATATTTTTACAGACTTATCATCTTTATATTTTAGTCTTGTTCTTTTAACTTAGTACCACTATTTGTAACAGGCCATTATCTGCATTATCCAATTGACTACAGGGCTGCTGTGACTGAGCTCCTTGGTAAGGCAACTGCAGTTTATTCCCAATGGATTCAAAGGCTTGAAGGAGAAAGAATGGGCCTGGAGGGAACACAGAATGAGATGTCAAATCCCATATACAACTAGAGGAAAACGGCATTCGGCCTGACCCAAAGTTTTCGGGGAACTTCTCTTGTGACAACTGACCTTTCCTCATGCCCGACTCAATGGAGTATTATGATGGTAGAGACGTTGGGTCCATGCAAGATGAACCCAAGGAGGGATTAGTTCATCTGCCTAACCCACTGAGCATTAATGTTGACGAAGTTCTTGGTCAAATTCTTTTTGATGTTTGTGTTCCCAAAAATGTTCAAGGTTGGGATATAAGGTCATTGGATTCGTTGATCGGATGCCCATATACTTCTTCAAGGAGGCATGTCCCGTTTAATCCTATTAAATGTATTCTTTGCTCTAGATTATAATGTTTAGCTGACAGTTTATGGTGAGATGAATATGCAGAATCCAAATCTTGTACGAGTCGATTATCTGCAATGCTCAGTAATCTTAGCCCCAGCAACATGAATATCGGTAATAAAATTAAAACTGTAAAACTTATTATATTGCAAAATCCCAATCAAATTCTACCTGTGAGGCAGCTGAGTCCTCACCAGTAAAGCTATCACTGCTCAAATAAGTGGGAATGTAGCAGTGGTCTGGGACTTCAACTTTAACCTTGCTGGTTGCTACAGATCCTCAAGCCATTTTTTAGAAGGACCTTCCTTCCATCTGGTCAGAAAAAGTACAGAAGATTAAACCCTCATAATTTTCTCTGTGATTCCTGAGAAAATGATGATGGAAAAGCCGGGGAATATCGTCTCAAGAGAATCGAGGAAAATGAGAAACGAATGGAAGCTCTCAATTCCCTTAGAGGTCACTTACTGGTAATTTGGGATATTCAAGTTTCTTGATAGCTGCTACCCTGCTAGAAGTCTAGTTTCAAATAGAAGTATCGAAGATTCAAATCTTGAGTAGAAACCTAGATTCATAACTGATGATTCTGTGGGAGATAAGGTTGAAGTTTGAAATTGACAATAAATTGATGCTTGTAAATCATATTGGGAACCTTCCAGTTCGTGATGAAATAATCAATTTTGATAGATGAAGATGGTTACGAGTATCCAACAATATATTTGGCCAGAACAACAGGACTTAGTGGTGGACGGAAAGGATTTGCAGTCGCTCATAACCTAGTAGATGGGGATGCCTTAGTTTTTCAGTTAGTTCAGTGTACAACTTTCAAGCTAATCTTTAAATTACTATAGAACTTCACAGCTTACAACTATATTTTTTTCTTTGCACTAGAAGGTGTAGACTGCCAACTCTTTATTTATGTCTGTATCTTATCTGAATAATCTGTTTCTTAAACGTTAAATTGGGTAGTTTGACATTGTATTTACCACAATCTATTTTTCCAGGCGTCATTGTATTTACCACATGTTATTTTTCCAGGCGTCATTGTATTACCACATTTTATTTTTCCAGGCGTAGATTATCAGGTTGAATACTTTTGAACAAAAGAAGAATTTGTCAGGCTCTGAGTCTTGGGGAGTATAAATATTGGAATCTGTCCAATCAATTCAGGTGAACATGTTGAAATAATTTAACACCGTGAATGTTTGACTCATTCTATTTCATTTCCATTAATTCAGCATCATTAAAAGAACAGGCATGGACTTATAAACCAATCATCTGGAATGTTAATGATGTTTTATAAACTAAGAATTTGTTTACTGTGTATTTTGTTAGTCTTGGGTTTAGGACCTAACATGATTTAACTGACCAAGTTGGTAACCATGAAAATATCCAACTTGTCTCAATACTCTATTGGTAATTTTTGGCTTGCATGGTATGCTCTCAGACGTTGGAGCTTTATTGAAGGTTTCAAAGATTTCACTTCTGTTTTTATGGAGCAGCTGATAATTAATAGGTTGCTTTTGCTTAATAATTCTTTTCCTTATTCCAATCATATTTAGGTCATTTATGTTATTTCATGTCTTGATCAATGTGAGACTTGTTATACTTGGTCATATTCAAGAAAGGAGGATCTTAGTTTATTAGTTTCTCCATAAATATGCATTTATTAATAAAAAATCCTTACTAAGGGTCCAAGGCTGGATTGTAGTGTGATTGTGATGATGGCAAACGGTAAACCCAAACCTCCTGCATCAGTGCTTTCCTTGTCTAACTTTTTTTATGCATATTGCTTTTACATTGATACTCTTGATATCTATAGATAATTTGTGTTCATCACACTATCATGAATGCTTCCTTTGTTTAATATGACTTTCTTCATCTTAATTATTTGTTTCCATCTCTCCAAGATTAAATAGTATGTTTATTTTTATCTTTGTAGCAGGTAAACAGACTCTAGTAATCAATCCATCTTGCCCTGAGTTTTGTCCAGTATTAATCTTAAGAGTCAGATAAGTATATATTTTTTTTTTTGTTGATTTTGCTGATTTCGTCAAGACCCTGATTTAGGCTAATCTCTAGTACATTGTCTAATGTCTGCTGCTAATCTTATCCTTGATTTAGGCTAAAAAGGCTGGTAGGATGGAGCAAAGTCTTCATAACCATGTGTATATATCCATCCAGAATGAAAACCGGTAAGCAAGGTAGATGTGAAAATGTGATACTGATAATAATTGGTCATACTGGTAGTTGTTGTCAAAAGTCTGCACTCAATGACAGCAACCCACATCAGTTTCACCTTTTCTCCTTGGTGGCTAATATTGTTGATATAAAATCTTTTGTGGGGTGCAACGACTTCCTGCAGCTCCCTGGTGAGCTGTATTGAGTAACTAGCAGTTGTTGATAGCAACACTTGCTGCGCTAATGTAAACCAAGCTGGACCCTTTCCAGCTTGCATTCTTCTTCTAAGCTGGACCCTTACCTTCAATCAACGCTTCCTTTCAGGGCCCGTTTTAAGCTAAAATAGCTTAGCTAGCTAGCTCTGGCTGATGCTCATTGACTATGATTCGATAATAGTTGTCCACTCTCATTATCTGCACCTGGGATTATATGAGTTCTTCCATGAAGAATAACTGGCGCCGAGACTTCCGCCATCGACCAAGTGCAAGGTCAGCGGGTTAGGTTGCGAAAAGACATGACAAAAGGTCGTTTTAACACCCTGAAAGTATTGATAAAATCATTTTGATCCCCGGAAGTTTGACAATTGTTATTTACATCCTCTGTCTTCTAATTTTGTCAATAGAAGACCCTTTTTACTATTGCAATTACAAATTTACCCATGATTTAACCATAGCAAAGTATTTAGAGGTCATGGATTTGAGTCTTCACAATTTAATTAATGAAAAATTAATGTGAAATATCAATTTAATTTTTTCTCTGTATTTTTAATAGAAAAATAATAAATAACAAATAGGAATGAACATAAACTAAAACGAGTTTAAGTATATCTTGACTTATGTTTGAGTTAATTAAAAAAATGGAATAATTTGAGTTTGGTTTAAGTATGTTAAGTCAACTTAAGAGCAGTTTGAGTTTAATTCATTCCCTAAGTTTGAAGTCAAATCAACTCAAGTTTTCACCTTGAATTCACTAGTTAAATTTTTAACTTATTGGCAAATGATGCTATTTTATTTATTTATTGACATGTTTTATGAGTTAAACTGATTTAAATTATCTTTAATTTTAGTTTGACTCAGTTTTTTATAAATGAGTTAAATCTATTAGTTTGAAATTGAACTAAATAAATTTGAACAGAATCAAATTAAGTTAAGGTGACTGTCAAACCCGAGCCAAGCTCAGTTTGGCTTAGTCCTAATAAACAGGGGATGTAAATGTCCATTTTTAAACTTTCGGGGGGCAACATGTCTTTGTGAATAATTTCAGGAATGCAATGGTGATCATCCAGTGGGTCCATTGGGCTTGGGGCCCATATGACCCCACCATTTAAACGGGATTTGAGAACAAAGATCTAATTTTATTAACATTAATAACCGGCTAAAAAGGGGTTCATGTCTCTCCTACCATTAAGGATTAATATTTGACTGACTTGGTCACTACTAATTTTTATTGTCCCTTCTAGATTTTGCAAATCCTCAACCGGTGCCAACCAAAAATAGAAATAAAATATTATGTATCTTTGTATCAATTCAATCTAACCAATCCGCTTCATTTATAATTTGGCTATGTAGGACCCATCCTTCAATCCAACGGTTAAAAGAGCGCCTTCAAGCTGCGTGAAAGCGGCTTAAAAACGGCTTTTGGGCGCCGAACGTAAAGAACGGTGCTTCTTTGTCATGACAGAGAAAATAAAAAACGGAATATAAAAAAAGGAAAATTTTGAGAATACCAGCTTCAATTGCGCTAAAAATTTGGATCAGTTTCTCTCTAGTCAACACTGAGATTTCTACAGAAGGCCGGATCAAAGCAACTCATGCATTTCAACGTCTATTGTATTTCTGTCCGCGCGTAATCGCCATCGCCTTGTCCTACGATGTGTCTCCTCTTGTAAATTCTCCTAATTTCTCGATTCATTCATTGAGATTTGTATCAGTTTCGGAGCTTTCGAACTCTTTTTATTATTATTATTATTATTATTATTATTAAATGATCACCATTGATGTTGATTTTGCCTTTTTAGTTATTTTCTTTTCTGATTTGAATTTATTCGTTGAACTGTCCATTATCTTGCCTTAGTTATGTCCGTCCTACCGGTGAATCTGATGACCTGTTTTTGGAAATGCTTGGATTGATGATTACGTATGGACAAGTGAGGAAGTGAATATATTCTCTCAGAAGAAGCTGTGATTGTTAGAAATTGAAAAGTTTAGCAATGTCGTGTAAGAACGATCGTCGGACGGTCCCTCTTTCGGTGCTGCTAAAGCGTGAACTGGCCAATGAGAAGATAGAGAAACCAGATATTGTTCATGGTCAGGCTAGTCAAAGCAAGAAAGGAGAGGACTTTACGCTGCTTAAAAACGAGAGCCAAAGAGCAATGGGTGATGGAGTCGCCACATTTTCTGTATATGGGGTATTATTTTCGAAATTTTTTGGTTCTGTGAATTTGTGCTAATGTGAAAATTTGTAGATTCTTTGATTTTGGGTCGAAAATTAAGTTGATTTTATGGTGGAATGACCTGACTTAAAAGTATACATTTCACATGTTTGCACCTGATGTATTGGAATTCAACTTTAATACGTGTTAGAAGAGGTACGTTGGAGTTATTGAATATTCTAGAATTCAGTTCCAGATGGCTTGAATGAATGAATGATAGGGATCATTAGTCATGCTTAGGTAGGTCTAGTTACCCTTTCAATTTTATCCTGGATGAGGATTTCCTGGATTTTTTGAAAGTTAATCAAGGTAAAAGTGATACTGCTTCTTGGCTATGGTCAATATAGTTTTTTGGTATCTTTTTCTTTGGTCTGCCAAATCTATCTGTAGCTTTTATCTGCCAATCTATCTGTAGCTTTTATTAATCATTATTTTATGCTTGCCTATAACTTACTATAGAAAGTTATCCCCATACTTTGCAGCTATTTGATGGACATAATGGATCTGCAGCTGCTATTTACACAAAGGAGAATCTACTAAAAAATGTTTTAAGTGCTCTTCCTTCAGAGCTTAATCAAGATGAATGGATAGCAGCGCTTCCACGAGCCATGGTTTCAGGCTTTGTTAAAACAGATAAAGATTTTCAACAGAAAGGTAAGAGGGTATAGTTGATCATAGCATGTGTTGCATGATAAACTTTTGGTCAAACATGGTACATATATTTATACATCTTGTTTACATTTTACTCCCAAAGTTTGGTTAATATAGGACTTATAACTTAAGTTTGGAGGCTGCCTTTTTTTACTTTTAATTAGTGTGGAAATTGTAATTATCTTATTTCTCTCAATAAATTGATACAATACATATATAGACAATAAGAGAAAATAAAAAGGAAATAATCTTAACTTTCCTAATACAACTTGATTCTCAACACTCCCCCTCAAGTTGGAGCATACAAATCATATGCACCAAGCTTGTTACAAATAAATTCAATGCGTGGACCTCTAAGTGATTTGGTTAGAATGTCTGCAAGCTGATCGTTAGAGCTAACATGACTAGTAGTTATACATCCGGATAAGATCTTTTCTCGAATGAAGTGGCAATCAATCTCTATATGTTTAGTCCTTTCATGAAATACTGGATTAGAAGCAATGTGGAGCGCTGCCTGATTATCACAAAGGAGCCTCATTTGTGATATCTTTATAAACTTCAACTCATGAATCAATTGTTTTAACCAAACAAGCTCACACGTAGCCAATGCCATAGCACGATATTCTGCTTCCGCACTCGACCTAGCGACCACATCTTGCTTTTTGCTTTTCCATGAAATCAGATTGCCACCAATAAGAATACAATATCCTGAAGTTGAACGCCTATCTGATGGGGACCCGGCCCAATCTGCATCAGAGTATCCAACCACTTGAGTATGCCCTTTGTCTTCATACAATAATCCTTTCCCTGGTGCTCCCTTGATATACCTCAGGATTCGAACAACTGCATCCCAATGTGAATCACATGGAGATTGTAGGAACTGACTAACTACACTGACAGAAAAAGAGATATCCGGTCTAGTGATAGTAAGGTAGTTAAGTTTGCCTACTAACCTCCTATATCTACCAGGATCTGTAAGTGACTCTCCCTGTCCTGGTATAAGTTTAGTATTTGGATCCATAGGAGAGTCAACAGGTTTACAATCTAACATTCCTGTTTCTTCCAAAATATCCAAAGCATACTTCCTTTGAGAGAGAATTATACCAGACTTAGATTGAGCAACTTCTATCCCAAGAAAGTATCTGAGTGGCCCTAAGTCTTTAGTCTGAAAATGGTCAAATAAATGCTGCTTTAACTGATGGATGCCTTCTTGATCATCACCCGTGATAACAATGTCATCAACATAGACAACCAAGTAAATACACTTTCCTCTTGACGTATGCCTGTAAAATACAGAATGATCTGACTCACATCGAATCATACCAAATTCCTGAATAACTTGGCTAAAACGTCCAAACCAAGCACGCGGAGATTGCTTAAGACCATATAGTGAACGACGGAGTTTACAAACCAAACCAGACTCCCCCTGAGCAACAAAACCAGGAGGTTGCTCCATATAAATTTCCTCTTGAAGTTCACCATGAAGAAATGCATTTTTAATATCCAACTGAAGCAGAGGCCAATGTCGTATAGCAGCCATAGATAAAAATAACCGAACAGAAGACATCTTTGCCACCGGAGAAAACGTGTCACCATAGTCCAAACCATAAACTTGAGTATAACCTTTGGCAACTAGTCGAGCCTTAAGACGATCAACCTTACCATCAGGACCAGTCTTAACTGTATAAACCCACCGACAGCCAACAGTGGAATGACCCGGGGGTAATTGAACCAACTCCCAAGTACCATTATTATGCAAGGCCGTCATCTCATCTAACATTGCTTGTCGCCAACCTGGACTAGAGAGAGCCTCACTAACAGATTTAGGAACTGAAATGGAGGATAAGGAAGAGACAAATGTATAATATGGTGAGGACAAACGATGATAACTAAGAAAATTGTAAATAGGATTAGGATTACGAGAAGACCTTACAGCTTTACGAATAGCAATGGGAAACTGATCAGCAGGAGGTAGGGTCGTGACCGGTGAAGACTCAATGGCAGGAGGTGAGTCAGAAGGATCCGTCAAATCAGGAGTAATGGTAGTACCTGCAGGAGAGGAAGATTGTGAAGAATCAGAGACCTGTAAAGGTTCAGAAGTATTTGGTGAAGGCTCTGAAAGAGGTCCCGACTCAATAGGTAGTTCAAAAAGAGGAGTGTAGGTAGGCAAAGGAAGTATATCAGTGATAGGAGATTGAGAGCTAGAAGAGGAAAAATAAGGGGACGACTCGAAAAAGGTGACATCAGCAGAAATAAAGCATCGACGAGTTATAGGAGAATAACACTTATAACCCTTCTGGAGACGAGAATAACCAAGGAAAATACACTTGATAGAACGTGCAGACAATTTGTCATTACCTGGAGAAAGGTTATGGACAAAACAGGTGCAACCGAAAACACGAGGAGGAAGAGAATACAGCGGACGAGTGGGGAACAAAATGGAATGAGGAATCTCATTTTGTAACACTGATGAGGGCATCCTATTAATTAAATAACATGCAGTAAGGACTGCATCAGCCCAGAAATGAAATGGAGCACGTGAATGTAATAGTAATGTACGAGCAGTTTCAACAAGATGCCTATTTTTGCGCTCAGCAACCCCATTTTGTTGTGGGGTGTAAGCACAAGAAGATTGATGAAGAATGCCTTGAGAAGACATAAATGTTGTGAAAGGAGTTGAAAAGTATTCACGGGCATTATCACTGCGTAATGTACGAATAGAGGTATTAAATTGTGTTTTGATCTCAGCACAAAATGATTTAAAGATAGAAAATAATTCTGAACGATGTTTCATTAGAAACACCCATGTGCACCGTGAATAATCGTCTATAAATGTCACAAAATATTGAAAATTGAAAATAGATTTGACTCGACAAGGACCCCACACATCAGAATGTACTAACTCAAATGGAGAGGAGACCCTATTATTGACACGCCTTGGGAAAGAATGACGAGACTGTTTGCCAAGTTGACATGACTCACACTGGAAATAAGATAAACTGGATAAACTAGGGACCATCTTCTGAAGCTTAGACAAACTAGGATGCCCCAAACGATTGTGGAGAAGATTTGGAGATTCAGTGACTGTGCAGGCAATAGAAGATGAAGGCAAATAGAGTTTGTAAAGTCCTTGTGACTCACGTCCTTCGCCAATCGTCTTTCCCGAACCACGGTCCTGTATAAAAACAGAATCACTAGTAAAAGTAACATAACAATTTAAGGTTCGTGTAAGTTAACTAATAGACACGAGATTATATGGACAATGAGGAAGGTAAAGAACAGATTTTAAAGGTAAAGAATCGAGAAGGTGAGCATTACCTACAGCTTTAGCCATGACTTTTGTACCATCGGCTAAAGTGACCGAATGTGGAGTGTTCAAATGTGAAAAATTGGATAATAAATTATAATTACCAGAGAGATGGTTAGAAGCACCGGAATCAAGAACCCAAGGCCCGAGATTGGAGAATTGAGACAGACAAACAGTTGAATTACCAGATTGTGTGACTGAAGCAACAATAGATTGAGATGACTGCTTGTTTGTCTGATACTGTAAATATTCTTCGTAATCAGCCCCAATGAGAGTCACAGACTGGTTTATTGATATATTTGAATGATTAATTGTTGATTTAGATGATCCTTTGTCAGCCATTTTGAGTATGAACACCAATAACCAGTTTAAGGATAATTGCACAGAAAATATCAGTCAATAGCACTTATAGAAAGGCTAGAAATCCGTTGAAGGCAGTTATGAACTCTGATGACCGGAAGGAGATAGCACGGTGGGCACCAGAAAACCTTCAGGAAGTCCTTAATGTTAGATCAGCAACTTCTGAGACGGAACAGTGAAGAAACCAGCACAAAAAACTTTTCCGGTCGCCGGAGACGGACTGCAGCTGATCGGATGTGGACGAAACTGCCGGAGAAGCCTCACCGTCCGGTTCTGAGTGGAATGAAGCCGGCGGTGAGTGCTCACGCTCGCCGGAGAGACGAGATCGGAGTTGAACAGCCCAGATGAATAGGTGGCGCGTGGCGGCGCGTGACAGTCAAGCGGCCGACCAGATTTCAGGCGCTGGCCGACGATGAGAAGAGGAGTTGTCCGGCGTTGTCAGATGATCGTTTTGACAACCGGAAAGGGACACTCTGAACTCGCCGGAACAGTGCGCACGCCGGAAAAAAAAAGGAATTAGGTTTCAGAGGAGGCTCTGATACCATGTGGAAATTGTAATTATCTTATTTCTCTCAATAAATTGATACAATACATATATAGACAATAAGAGAAAATAAAAAGGAAATAATCTTAACTTTCCTAATACAACTTGATTCTCAACAATTAGGATAATGCTTATGCACTCATGCACAATAATACATTCACGTGCTCGTTTATGCCAACATACATATAGTGATATACTTGTGAGTCACATGTTAGCCTCTATCACATTACCCTTGATTAACAAACGCCTTCGCTAAATTTGCAATCATGGATTTGAATTAATTTTTATCATCTGTAGTGAAAATCCAATAAATATTATTGCAACCAAATATTTGGGACATGTTTACAAAACCTAGATGTTAATATACATTCAACTACCGGGGATTTTCTATGGCTTTCCCGTAATATCCATTTATCATGAAGCGCTATCTATATCTACCTAATAGATGTTGTCAGGGGCAATTGCCCAGATGATTATGACTGCTGTTATTTGAAGATGGCCTTCTCTAGATGATTATGCAAATTTCATATATTGCTTATTTACTGAATGTTTGCAAATTTATTGGTCTATGTTTTGTATATTAGTTGGCATGGCATAGATCAACCCAAATCTGATGTGGATGTAATAAGATTAGTATAGCTCATTAGGTTGCTCTATAAACAACTTGTGGTTATGATAGTTTATACTTTGGAATTGACGATTTATTTGGAGCTATATACTTGGACATGCAGTTTTGAGCATTGAAATCTGCTAGGTTCATACTTCTTTGATCTTTACATGATATAGTGGTGTCTGGTTAGAGGGCTTTGGTAATTGTGTTGAGCACTTTCTATATAATGTTTTTATTGGTGTAAAATGCCTTTCTTTTCTTATTTGTCGGCATAGTCTTTTATTTTGCTTTATACTACATGTTATTTATACTATTTATGGTTTACCTTCTCAGCACGAAAATCAGGAACAACTGTCACCTTTGTAATAATAGAAGGATGGGTTATAACTGTTGCATCCGTTGGTGATTCCCGTTGTATACTTGAGTCTGCTGAAGGTGGTATCTATTATCTGTCAGCAGATCATAGGCTTGAATGCAATGAAGAGGAGTAAGCTGTATAATTAGTTTTTCATTATACACTTAACAGTTACCCTTGACAATAAGGCTTTAAGTTCTTAATTTCATGTGTATTTTTAGGAGGGACCGCATCACTGCTTGTGGGGGAGAAGTGGGTCGGCTCAATGCTGGTGGTGGTGCTGAGGTATCTGTTCTTCACATTAGAATTATGCTCTAAAGTATTATACTGTGGACATATCTCAAATTTTTGTAACTACCAGACTTGAATATAAGATACTAACGAATGCTGGCCTACTCATCTATGTAAATAAACCCTTAAATAATCATATTTTTGGAGAAAAGTCCTGCTGATATGGCTATAGATCAATTTTCCTTTTTTTTAAGTATTCCAGTGTTCACAAGCAAAATATTTTCGGATAAAATTTTATAGTTCTGAAGGCTTTCTTTAACTAAAGTGCTAATTCATTTGTAGATTGGTCCTTTGAGATGTTGGCCTGGTGGATTATGTCTTTCACGGTCTATTGGAGATATGGATGTTGGCGAGTTCATTGTTCCTGTTCCTTATGTAAAGCAAGTGAAGGTTAGTTCTTCATGTTGTTTTCTGTACACTATAATTGATGGGTCGCAGCAATTTTTGGTTGCATTTTTTATGCTTCCCTTGTAGCCTTGAATAGGTTGGAGGGTTCCTTGTGTTTCTCCTTACCTTCTTATCTGTTATTATTTAGCACCTGCCTTTCAGGAATATTTATAGGCATATTGTTGTACTTGTGGAACTGGGGCAAGAAGAATAAATATAAATCATTCAATTGTTAATTTTCTTTTTTAACATATTTGATATGATTTTGTAGTATAAACTTCTTAAATGATGGATTTCCTTGGTGTCTGTTGCAATTTCAGGCTCTGTTTCAATCTTGTTGTATAGGTTTTGGTTCTCCTATTGTGTGCAAATCAGTTATACTTTTGCCAACTAGAGCTTGTAGATTATGGTCAGGCAAAAAAGAAGGTTAAGTACAAATCTATATGACAACAACTGTGAATGCAAAACATTGTAGCTCTTGTTGTAGTCATCATCATTTACTTGTGTCATTTTGCTAGAACAACTTATCATTGTGAATGGGGATATTGGAATGTAGATTTCTAGCGTAAAAAATCAGAGGATAAATTATAAAGCTTGGTACAGGTGTAACAGTGTTGGTCCTGTGAAATGTATGTTAGGAAATATGTGGAGGTTGATAAAATTGCCTTTATCAAGTTTTCTCTTTTCCTTAACAATTTTTTATGTTCTCTTTGCAGTTGTCTACAGCTGGTGGTAGAATTATAATATCAAGTGATGGTGTTTGGGATAATTTATCTGCAGAAATGGCTTTTGATTGTTGCCGTGGGATGCCAGCAGAAGCTGCAGCCACACAAATTGTCCAAGTATGCAAATACTAAACATATTCTGGGAATCAACCCTTCGGTCTGTTTGGCAATAATGAGAAAACCAGACTTCCTGGCATTTTTAGCTTTGACATTCTCCAGACCCTAGTGTTTACACTTATTTTCGTGGTTTATCCAACTATCATATCCTTGTGCAGGAAGCTTTAGATGCAAAGGGGCTTCGAGATGATACAACCTGCATTGTGATTGATATACTACCACAGGAGAAGCCAGCAGCTCCTGTGCCCCAACAAAAGAAGCAGGTAAAAGGAGTGCTTAAGTCAATGTTTCGCAGAAAATACTCTGAATCAACTTCTACTGTGGACAAAGAATATGTTGAGCCAGATGCTGTGGAGGAATTATTTGACGAAGGATCTGCTATGCTTTCAGAAAGGTTTGTGCTGTGTAGATCATTAAATTATCTAAAATTGTTTCTTAGATTTCCATAATAGGCATCATATGACCAACATTTCTCTTCATTGCTCAAATGTGATTTGCTGTTTGTCAGTGAAAGTGTACAATTACATTTGGCACAACTTCCTGTGCTTTAGGAGTGAACTAACTAGTTTGTAGCTTGTAACGAAAGGGGTGTTCTTTCGGTCCAGGTTGGATACAAAATACCCTCTATGCCGCATATTTAAGTTGTTTACGTGTGCAGTCTGCCAAGTGGAGATGAAACCTGAAGAGGGTGTTTCTATACATGCTGGTTCATCTAATTCAGTGAAGCTGCGTCCCTGGGATGGCCCTTTCCTTTGTTTAAGCTGTCAAGAGAAGAGAGAAGCTATGGAAGGAAAAAGACCATCAGGAGGTATATCATCTCTGTCTCTCTCTCTCCCTCTCTCTCCTTTCGTTGAGTACTTTTTTTAATAAAGCTTCTTAATTAATATATTTTATTAATTTTTTCCTCAATTTCAGCAAGATATGGTGGTGATAGTGACTAGCCTACCCTCCTCAGTTACGTTTGCATTTTGTGAGCTTTCTCACAAAACTAAATCCCTTTAGGTTCTCTTGGGGTTTTGGTTATTTGATCCAGCATTGACTTCAGGGCCAATACACATCTCCTTGTAATGCTTCCAGGATTCAAGTGGTAAGATTCAGATTGAGGGTGCGCTTCAGATATCTGTTTTCTGGCATCAGAAAAATTGTGCCTCCCCTCCCGTAAACTCGTGAATGCATCATGACACATTGGAGGCTACTCAGTTTTCTGTCTGGATCAATTGTATATTGGTCACTGGTCCATAGAACTAACAGTGAATTATAGTGGCCTTAAGTGTCACCTTATGATATAGGGAGTTTGATGAGTACTTACAAATTCGTTCAAAATCAGGGAAAACCTGTAAGTTCAGCTTGCTGAATGAATGTGTTCATGTAGCTCTAATTTAATTTGATTTGTCCTTTGACACCTTGGAAGCTGAACCGAAAATAGAAAGTCAAAAATTACAATTTTTTGTCTCTCTCTCTTTCTTCCTTTCTTTCCAAGAAATGTGTCTTTATGCTTTGTTAATCAGTCTGTTGTACATTTTGTAAGTGGGTTAATATAACTCTTCAAATATTATTGACCGAAGCTGTCACATTCTGTTAATAAATTTTACTTCTCAACTATGGCTCTGGAGACATTAGTTTATGAAAAATTTACAGGTGTTGTAATTCCTGTTTTTTATTGAAAAAAATTAGTTTGAATCAGTTGACCAGGTGAGTAGATGCAGCTCATGATGTGTTTCTCTCCTCTCTGAATTGATTCCTTGTGATCCGAATTTGTCTTAGTTTTGAGTTGGCGTGGTCCAGTTGTTGAGTCCTACAGCACGAATGTGGTGTTGTTCATGCATCACATGATTGATGATTGGGACCATCAGTGGTGGGTGCATGAAGAAGACATTGCTTAGTTGGTGATTTGTTGACTGATTACATGTGAACCGCTGGATTGATTATCAGCAACTCTCTTCAATTCATACCTTCCTATGTTCTGTTGTTCTTCAGAAGGCATCCGAACTTGGTAAGTCTAAATTAAATATTATGAGAAGCCTACTTCTTTTGGCAGAATGCAGATTAGGGTAACTAACTTTCTTCCTGCATGCCCCTATAAATACTGCAATGGCTAGGATAAACAAATAATTAAGGAACAGACAACCTAACTGTTATTTAGTTGAGTAATTTAAGCTTCTGTTGTACAAGCATTGAGTGGTGACTTTTGTAGAAAGGAACAAGAAATTGAGTGGCCATTGGGAAAAGTAGAAAAGAGAACGGGTATCCATATGGGCTTGAGTGAGAGATTTTTGTTTTTTGTTTTTTTCCTTATGTGCAGAGAAAGAAATTAGATTGGTTTAGTGGTAAAGATGAGTATGTCCACCTAAATAATGCATCCATGATTGAGATGTTGACCTTAACTAAATCAATCTACAAACAAAATTCTCTCTATACTACTACTACTACTACTACTACTACTATTACAATACATCAACATGGACCACTTTGTACACGTGTGTGTGGGTCTGCTCTCTTACCTAACTGTGAATGTTATTTTGTCTTCCTTTCTGAATCACCACAATCACATTTCTCTTATCTTTTAGTGATCTGGTTCAGTTCAAGGCATCCATGCTGCTTTCTTCATGATACGTCACCGTGGCCCCTTCTGATATTAAAGTATGTGTATTACTCAACTGTACTCTTGTGCATTCGCATATTCATTTGCTAGGTTTTATTTCTTTCTCTGACGGGCTGTGAATTGCCAATATAGAGCACAAGAAAATGATTGGTCGTTCATAATTATGCCTGTTTTCGTTAGTTTCTGCTTTCTTTGTTCCTCCAGCATCTCCCATTTCTAATGTTGAATACACTGTACTAAACCAGGAATTGCATTAAAAACAATCAAAGATTATATGAAAATGAAACAGAAAATGACACATAATTTATTGTTTCTACTTTCTTGTATTTTTTGGTCAATTTAGGTTGGAAAAAAAGAACCCAGAAGATTTTGGCTTGTTTATGTCTTCTTGTATTGACGTATGGTGACGAAGCAACTTAATTACTTTCCCCATTGAATGTATCTGGCATTCAAATTATAACTATCATATTAACATTAATATTAGTTGAGTGAATATGCATAAAATTGGTTCTGTGCGTAGATGAACATGACTTTCTTCCCTTGGTGAATTTGCCAAAACAACTTACATATAAAGACACGTAACCAAAATAAAGTTTCCTTCGCCCATCCAGCTACCTTTTTTCTGGGCAAACTTGGATCTTTGCGACCTCATTTCCCTAATCACACTTTAATAGCTGTTGGATTTGACAAGGACCCACCAGTCTTTTAACACATACTGCTAAATATATCATCTTAACTCATAGTGCCATGGCCACCACACCCTTTCTCCATATCAAGAATAATGCAAAAATACATGTTTCATCTTTCTACAAAAGACATTTTAAGCCCAACTGCTGATTGACAAAGGTCTCTGTTTCTTCTTTCTCTCTCGCTCTCTCTCTCTCTCCACTGCTTCCTAATCTTATCCCTCTCTCTCTCTCTCTCTCTCTCTCTCCATAAGCCAAAGCCAAAGCGAAAATTTTTACACACACAAAAGTGAGTGAGAGACGTCTAGATACTGAATCAGATCTTGTTAGTTAAGTCTTTCTTTCCTTTCCTTTCCTTTCAGCATAATCTTTTCGACTATGGACAGCAATCAGCATCAAACCATCAAAGAGAAAGCTTTTGACAACAAACATGAAGAAGCCCAACAGTTAATACAAGAAGGTTTGGCAACAAAACCATCTCCTTCTTCATCTCCTTCCCATGAATTCTCCTTCACAATTTCTCTTCACTCTTCTTCAGCACCAACCCCTGATAAAACAAAAACCCCACCTGCAATTGCAATTGATTTGTCACCAGCAGATGACATTTTCTTTCATGGACATTTGCTTCCTCTTCATCTCCTGTCTCATGTTCCAGTATCTCCTCGCTCTTCTACCAACTCTCTGGACAGCTTTACCCTCCCCATCAGAGACCCGATAGACGATCAGAAAAGCGATAAAAGTTGCAGCGCCAACAACAGCAATAGAAACTGCAATAACAACATCAACCGTAATCATCAACCCGATGATAAAGAGAGCAAAGGTACTAGAACTAAGTCCAATAAGTCATTCTCTTTATTAGGTTTCACTAGGTGGCGAAAGGGTACTTATCAAGTTGCAGAAGAAGATAAAGAGAAGCAGCAGCAGAAGAAGAAGATGAGATTTGACGTCAGTAATGTGCTAAAGAGGTATGCGAGAATGGTTAGGCCACTATTATTTTTCAAAGGAAGGAGAGAAAATCTCCATTTCCACAGTCAGCCCTGTTCTTTTTCAGGCAATTTAAGTTTCAGAAATAAACAAGACTTGAGAGGAAGAAGAGGAGAGTTTTCAGCACCTGCATCAATCAGAACATCTCCTACAAACAGTGGCCTACTTGTTGCAACTACAACTCTACATTCTTCAACAAGTGAGAGCACCATGGAAGAGTTGCAAGCTGCAATTCAAGCTGCAATTGCTCACTGCAAGAACTCCATTGCTGTGGAAGACAAACTCAAATGCTAAGTTCGGATTTTTTTTCATTTTCCATATTATATTGTTTATATTAATTATGTGTATATGAAATATAGTGTTACATTCAAGAGATGAATACTTGTGCTTTCTTGGAATTCACGTCTGCAGGCTATACAGTGATGGGCTTGGTGCATGCTCGATTAAAACTATGACTTTTAAAATATTAAATATTCAATCTCTGTCTTGTTTTTGGTTTACGAGTCAATTTGTCTGTTGCCCTTCAAAATTCAATTCTGTCTAAACAGGGCTATCAGAGGATTTCCTCACTCTAGCTCAGAAAGCCATGCAGAAGATGCGAACAGAGCTTAGCTTATTGATTTAACATAATCCAATTAGCAATAATTCAATTTGTTTATCGACCTAATTTTGGTTCAAATGTCTTTTCTGTCTCTGGTTGATGACCTACAGCTTTAAAAATCAAAGCCAGCAACATATGTAAGTCCTTCACGGGGATTCAGATAGTTTCTGGTAGGTACCCATACCTAACATACCATGTAAAATAATTTATATGATTGTTTATGAAGGTGGTTGATGCCATAAAATGCAAAGGTACGAAGTACAACTCAATTAGATGGATTATAACAATAATGCAAATGGCTACTCTGTTCTATTTCCTATGTTTCAGTTCAAATTAGGAAAATGATGAGGATCATGATGATAATCTTTAATGATTTGGGCAATAGACTGAAAACAACCTTTTGTGCTTTTTTAAGGACATCTTTATTATGATAATCATATCACCATCCTATACCAGTTTACAGCCCCACCCACATGAAATATTTTCATTCTTTTGAACCACCATACAAAAGCTATAAAAGTGAAAAAGGGCACCCTGATTGAAAAGCTCTCCAATGAGAAGAAGAAGAAGGCCAGAAGGATTTGGTTTTATGCCATTGCTAAGTGATGGATCGATCATATAAAGATTTGCCAGTGGAGCTATATATGATGAAGCCCCACAAAAAGGAAGATGGCTGTTGGGCTCAAGGAAGAGGTCTCATGATTAATTGAAACTTGAAAGTGCAGACAGTTTATCCTGCTCCCACATTAAATTACAAGTCTTCTCTGTTCCATGCATTCTGAAGATCTGACTGCTTTCCTGCTGATTACAGAGGTTAATTAGAAAAGGCAAACAATAGATTGAACACAAGAGCATAGACTCAGAAGATCTGAGTCCCAAATATCCCACATCTGGCATTTCCACAGTGAGCAGAGCAGTACGGTACATTTTACCTTCATAAATCCACTACATATAGGAACCCATTTTCTTCTTCAGGAGTTGCGAGTTCTTCAACCATTCCACCATCACCTAGATCAGACGCGTGGAGCCGTCTGCACTTTCAGACCTGGGCTATGAGATACTGAACCTGAACATTTACCAACCCAACGAGACCAGTGGGCCTTTGTAGTGCTGGACTAGTTTAATGGCCGAAAAAACTAAAAAAAGTTGAAATTTTTTTAATCACAAAAGGGAATATGTCCATTACATGCAGAGTTATTCATTAAAAAAGAGGATCATGATGGGCCAGTCGGTCCCACTGTCATTGAAATATTTTTTGGGGAGTTGAACCAGATAAAAACTCAAATTTTACTCGGTTGCTAACATCATCATGATTCAACCACAGGGGCAGAGTCCAATATATACTTATTGGACCTTTACAATTCTTTTTAAATAAGCCCACTAATATTATACCTTTCCAGATTCGCCCCCTCCCCCCCTTCAACCTAATCTATCATCTTAGAGTTTGTATACCATCAAACTATATATATATTTTATATTAAAACTATATATATATATATATATAATAATTAATTACATAAAAATATTTTAAATATTATTTTTAAATAATTAATCAATTTGATTATTGATTTAACAATATGACTATCAATTAAATCAAACTAATCTTTTTATTAAATCAATATTAGATTTGATTCCAAAAATATTGTGCTACAATGGCATTGCCTAGTAGGAACACATGACATTTCATACATGTCGTGATATGTATGTTGAGAGAATGAGACATATGATACTTCTAATTTTTAAGATTTTATGAATTATGGTAGATTTAATTTCGGACTAGGTAGTCTTTTAGCCCCAAAGATGAAGAGCTGAAAGGGAAGCAAAGACACTATGTTATCCGTTGAATTTATTATGTTGGATAGGCCAAATGACTATTTCTCACCCAAACTTTGACGGTAATTTTCTGTGTATTAAGGTTGAAAATTTCAAGATTTTAAGGGAATTTTTTTTTAAAGGTTTTTACTAATAAGTTGTACATATTTTTCTTTAATTGCATATATATATATATATATATATATATATTTATATTTAAATAAAAAAAATCTAAGAAGGTATGTCATCTCAATGTGTTTCCACGTTGGTGACATTTGCTAGAAGTGATGTGTCACATTAAAATTGCAAAATTATTATTATTACTTAATAAAAATATCAATTACCAATATATCTTTATCAATTTAAAAATTGTATCATTTAAACTCCTGAAAATACTAAAAATCTAGCTAATTTAAAAATATATTATTTAGAGTTTAAATTAAAAAAAATTATAATTCTCGATTGAGGAAGAAGCAATTGAATTACCTATGAGTAGAAGGGAGGTCGTTGCTAACAATGATGAAAGAGAAGTAATTACAACGAGAAAAGGGGGATTAGATATAGTCACATAGAGTTGTCGTCCCAATGTCTAGTGGCTGGGGTGGTCCTAGGCTTGTTAATTGGCAAGTCTTGTAGGCAAGGTTGGGTTAGTCCTAGACCCGTCAATTGGCAAGTCTAGCAGGTTGGGTTGAGCTAGCTTGGTTCGACTTAGCCCACCAAAATAAGAAGGCTGAGGGCACGTCCAAGAGCCTTAAGTCATGCCTTCACAAATTGGCCCGATATTTTTATATATTTTAATATATTCTATTTAAAAAAACTTATTTTTTTTTTAAGTTATGTTAGACTTACACGCAAGCCTTGTCCTAAGACCTTAACATGATTTGCATTTTTACGGGTTGTGCTTTACAAGCCATAACCCCTCTAATGTTTTTACTATTACAACAAGATCTAACTTAAAATAATTGAAGCATGATGAGAAAAATTATACAAGACACAATCATTGATTATGACAAGAAAAACATTAATATTATTAGAGACCATTTATGATCTTTTAAAAATCGGTTAAATTCAAATTAAAAATAAATCACTGATAATAAGAAAAAACATGAAAGACGGAAAAAAAAAAATATAAAAAAAGTAAATAGATAAGAAAAAAATAGATTGAATAAGAGAGAGACCGTCCTATCTTTACACATAAAGGGTTTTATAAATATTATATGAAAAAATAAAGGTGGGAAATTGAAGTTTATAAACTTAAACGGAAAAAATGGGTATTTTAGAAAAGTTCAGGTGGGAAATTGAATTTGGCCTGGTCTACGGTTCAGAGATCTGGAATACATGTCGTCTGCTTCTAACAACCAAACGATATGTCATTTCACAAAAGTCCTTGTAATTATTGCCTGACACTCAGGTGGTACGCTGATTCTGTTTGCCATTTTAAGTTTTAATTTCATAAGAAACTAATTTATATTAAAATAATAAAGTTGCACTGAAGCAAAAGCTTGGCCCTGGAACCAGCAGTTTGGCTGGCTTGGTTTGGTCCCGAGACCACCTAGGACCGTGTTCTGGCCCTACCTTCTTCAGGTTTGCATTCTCTCCCCTGCTGACGCGTCACCCCTTCGTCATGCAAAAAAAGCCATCATCATTCATTTCCATGAACCCACCAAAATTTTCTCTTTCGAGATCGAGAACGCCTAAGCCTAACTGTTGTCACCATAGCCTCTCTCTCCGCTTCAGTTTATTCTTTCTTTCATCCTGACATCAATTTTTGTTTTTTTTTTAGTTCTGGCTTAATTTTATTTTATATATCTTCACTGTACTTTTTGTTGTTTTGTATAATAAAAGAAAATTAGAATGTGTGGGCTATTATCGCCTGAAATTTAATGATTGTTATTATGGCACATTCGTAGCAGTTGATTGGTTTTTTTTAATTGAGTTTGTTTCCTCGTTTGGGTTGTCTTTGGAGATAAGATGTCTGTTTTGAGCTTGGATTGTTGTTTGATTAATCCTTTTGGATATTCAACAGCTTAACAATTCCAACAGGCTTTGAATTTTTTTTTTGGTAATTTCAGGTTTCGATTTTTGTTCTCACTGTAAAGGAATTTTTGTCACCATATTGTTTTTTTGTCTTATTTTGAGCTGAGATCAACTGGGTTTGTTGATTATGCTATGATTTTGAGGATTTTATGATCTGGGTGATTATTGAACTTAGTGGAAATAATAAAGCGTCAGCCAGCTGATGGATCGCTCAGGTTGTTCAATTTAAAATATGATTGAATAATTAATTTTGAGATTTTTTTGAAAGGTGTGGTTGAGAAATTGGTAAATAAGAGGATGTATACGGTGGGAAGAATAGGGAGCTATATCACGCGGGGCGTGTACACGGTGTCTGGTTCCTTTCATCCGTTTGGTGGAGCCGTGGATATAATTGTGGTGGAACAACCAGATGGGAGCTCCAAATCATCGCCATGGTATGTCAGGTTTGGAAAATTTCAGGGGGTTTTGAAGACCAAAAAGAAGATTGTTAGTATTGCTGTTAATGGAGTTGAAGCCGATTTCCAGATGTATCTTGATCATAAAGGAGAAGCTTACTTTCTCAAGGAGGGAGATGTTGAAGAAGGAGAATCTCTACATTATTCTTCTTCTTCCAGTGATGAGACGGATGGGCAATCTGATAGTAGTAGGAGGTCAATGAAGTCCAAAATTTGCAATTATGAATCTGATAAGCTTAATTCAGCTGACCAGAGTGATGCTAGTCATAAGAAGGTTGTGGCGAGCCCTGGTTCTCGCCTGGCAAAGTTGCCCGGGTTTGTTTTTATACGGAAGTCAGCGAAGGATAATGTTTATAAGGAGGGAGAAGGTGATGCTAACCAGTCAAAGTCAAGCTCATTGGAACGTGCTGAGTCTGCAACTGATCTACTGGAGGTGAAGTGGTCTACCAATCTAGCCGCTGGCAAGTCGAGGAGAGATAATTCTACCCGGTTTTCTGCGATCGATATTTTGGGTGATAAGGTGGTTGAACATTTGGAGGTAAAAGATGATAAAATCCTGGGGGAATCATCTGTGAATGATGATAGGAAGAATAGGCCTGATGATTCTGTATCAGACAAGGAGACAGTTTCCTTAAATGAGCTAATGGATGGATGTCCTTTCTCGGGCTCTGAGAACCTGGAGACTTCTACTGTGGAAACTAGCACAGAAATATCATGTATAGACACCGTCGAACAAGTTGTTGAAGCTTCCTTATTGGGTGAAAATACTGTGGAAGCAAATTGTTTAGTAGTATCTGATATATCAAGAACAGCTGACAATTTTGGTGTGGGAAATGCTGACAAGGCTTGCTCTGATTCACTAATTGAATGTGAGATTGAAGAATGTCATCGAAAGCTGTCTGATGAAGAACAGGCTTGTGATGTAGAGCGACCTCTTAATCCAGCTTGTAGAGTTTCTGAGGGAAGTGGATCAGACACAGTTCAATCCTCTGTATATTCTGAAACATCACAGGGCTCAATAATTGGGTTGGATAATTCATATAATCAGGCTCGAGAAACACTGTACCTTACCAGCGGAGGAGGTGAAGAAGTCCGTGCTACGGACGAGACTGTACATGTGACAACTGAGCTACTATCGAAGGTAAATTCTCTACCATGGTCTTTACTATTAGTAGCAAAAGAACATTACAATTTAATATATGTGACAGTATAGTGATTTTGTACTTATTCAAAAACTTAATAATTCTTGAGATGATGCATATAACTGTAGGTGGGGGGAAGGGGTGAAAAATGGGTAGTCCAATCCTTCTCGCTTTTTTTGTGACTGAGTTATTAGTAGCTCTTATCAGGATTCTGATGTCAAGCAGGAAAAGCATATTGATCCGGAGAAAGAACTGGCAGAAGTTTCTGATGAGGACATTGTGAACCCGATAGTAATGCCGCAATCTTATCCCGACGTGGTCTCTGTTGACCCAGCACTTTGTTCAACCAAAGAAATAGACGCTACTCTAACTGTCAGTTCTGAGGTCCAGAATGGGTTAAATATTACAGATGATGTTGATCAGTCATTGGGTATTGGTGATTCCAAAAGAAATTATAGTGAGATTGTCATGGATAAAGCAGGAAGTGATTTACCGGTGAAGAGTTTGGAGGAAGAACAATTCCTATTCAGTGATCTTGATGAATTCAAAGTCAGCGAGGTTCAGTGCATTGATTCAGGCTTTGCTGCTTGTTTAATGAAAGATAATCATCTAGCCTGTTGTGGTGAAGGCATCAAAACAGTCAATAGTTTAGTTGATGGAAATGATTACCCTTGTTCTTCTTCATATTCGTTTCCTCAACACAGCCCATCAACTGATCTTGAAAACTCATTGGAGAAATCAAGAGTAAAGTCAAGTCCCATTAGTTTTTCTGGAAGTGATAAGGCTGTTGAAGAAGTTGGGCTCCTTGCAGAATCATTGCCAAATATGTGGTCTCCTATTATTGACTTGAGTGCAGATGCATGTCATTTTCCTGCTAGCCATTCATTGGATTTTGATTCCGAACCCTTGAACTGGACATTGCTCAAGGAAATCGATTCTGACAGCATAAAGTCAGATGCTGACAAAGAACAATTGGCACAAGAACAGCCTAATGTCGACAATAGTCAAGAGCTCAAAAGTGTTCTTTCCAGTCCTACAGTAGGTAAGAGAACTTTCAAGATGCATTCAATTTATTTCCATCTTCATTTTGTAATTTTCTTTGCTTTTGGCCTGTGCAGTGAGATGAAATTGTTCGATTTACTTTTAGAATTAAATTATAATATTCAACATATTATTTTTAAGTTCTTTTTATTGCCTCCCTATGATAGCGAGTCTTTGCTGTAGGTCTGTAGAGTTCCTGTAGTTGCTCCTTACAACAGAATGAAATAATTTCATTTGTTTCTTTGCAAGTTTTTTGCTCAAACTATATAGAAAGTCAAATGCATTGTGCTTTATGCTGAGGCATCTCTTTGCAGACACTTGTTATGGGAAGAAATGGGTACTAATGCTGATTTCCAAGCATTTGATGCTGGAAAACTGGATATAGAGAACACTACTTCTCTAGGTCCTTCTGTTTTAAAGAATGGTGGCCATTACTTCCTGTAGGATGTGGCTGGTCCGTTTGTCTTGGGGATGGTTGCATTTGGAATTAAGAAATTTTGAGCCAAAAGCCATGATACCAGTTGACCAAGTTGATAAATCTCTTGTAGGGGATCCTTCAAAAACCAATGTTTACCCTGGTGGAAGCTGGAGCCTTTGGCCTTTTTCTCTTAAAAGATCAAAACCCAGTAAGCCTACACAACCAGCTCAAAGTGATACTAAAGGTTCTGATGCTGCGGTTGCTTCAGATAGCATTAATGGCATGAATGAAGCTAATAATGTGTGTCAACCCAAGATGGCAAAAAAGATGGTTAAGGCAATCACTCCATCTTCCAAGCAGCTGGCATCTCTGAATCTGAAGGAAGGGAGGAACACCGTTACTTTTACATTCTCCACAGCAATGCTAGGGAAGCAACAGGTCTTTTTTTTCAATTTTCTTACTGTTTTCTGTTTTTCATTCTTTAATTTGGTGCCTACGTTTAATTGCAATACTCTACAGGTTGATGCCAGAATTTATTTGTGGAAATGGAACACCCGTATAGTAATTTCAGATGTAGATGGAACAATTACAAAGTAAGTTTTTTTTTTTTTTTTTTTGTAATTTTCATAATGCAAAATAGCCTTGTTTCTCACTTTATTGAATAGACTACAGCTTAGGTTCATATTTTACCTCATTTTGTTATTATTTTAACCAATAAAAGAATTACTTAGCAGTGTTTACAGCTAAAATTATGGTTGTATAGATTAGTAACCTAAGTTTGAAACTCATTGTCACGGCCTTTATATCTAAGTGCTACCTGTTCCCTTTTCAAAAGATGAGCAGCAGGTTTACTTCACCTGAGACGTGAATCATCTGGTGGGGTGGATAACACACCCTTAAAGCTCCAGTTTTGTCAGGTGAGGAGAAAAAAGAAGAAACTAATTTCTTTAAAATATATATGCTAAATATATCCGCAAATAAATACTCCACTGTAAAGCAATAGATATGAAATATATCCTAAGAAAACCTGAATCACTCTACTGTAAAAGCAGTAGATATGAAACATATCCTAAGAAAACCTAAATATGCCACCTAGTTAAATTTTTAATGCCTGATGGAAGCAGGGTAAATCTTGGTTTGTGACAGGCTTCCATGTTTAGGGGGTTGAAGAGGAGTGTTATTGGTCTAGCTCTAGCATACTCATTTAATAGGGAACAAAGTATATGAATTCAGCTTACTAGGTGAGATGAAGAGGTGAATAATGATGGCATGTTTTGGTTGCTATTATGTTCTTATAACCACACAAGTCTTGACTGATCTCAAACCTTAAGTAACTTCATAGCCCGTGAAAGAAGGTTCATATAGGTGATTTTTCTACCCAGCTTCTTATAACTTTTTTGCTCATTGTGTACCTTGTCTTAGCTTTAGCTGGTTGACAGATTCAGTACTATTTGAACTTCTTCAGACCTAAACTGTAAACTTGTAGAACTTGCTGATGTCTTTTACTTTTTTTTTAAATTAATGGTCCTCGTCCATGGTTCTTCTCTTGTTCCACTAGGTGCTGGAGCAAGCTTGCATCACATAACTCCTTTTTGCTTCTAGTGATTATTGCAATTGATTTTCATTGTGATCTATTCTTTTCTTTAAGACTTGCTTAGCTAAGGCATATTCATTCTCCCGATTGATGCAGATATCCATTCATATTTTCATTGCAGATCAGATGTTCTAGGTCAGTTTATGCCTATGGTTGGGATAGATTGGTCGCAAACAGGAGTTACACATTTATTTTCAGCTATTAAGGTTTGCTAGATTTTCAGTTTCTCAATGATTGGTAGCACTCTGTTGTCAGTCACTCACTCTTGAAGAAAACTGGTGGTTGTGAATCACAAAATTGATGGGTTGCAACATATCAAGCATTAGTTCTAGCCATTTGCATTCATTCAATTCATTTTACCCGCGAGGAAATGCCTTATGTCTCATTCTCTTGTTGGGGGGTTTTAGAGCACCAAAAGTTCCACATCCTTGCACTGTGAATCATGTTTAGTGACAACATCAGGATATCTTAAATGGACTATGTGTTTAGCAGGAAAATGGGTATCAACTACTTTTCCTTAGTGCACGCTCAATCTCTCAAGCCTATCTTACTAGACAGTTCTTATTCAACCTGAAGCAGGTACAGTATACACAATTGCTGCTTAGTTCTCATATTCAATTTTATGAATAAGATCTCAAGGATTTTAAGTTATTTTTATTCATTTATTTTTCTCTAGTATAACAAAATTTTATTCTTATATGTCCAGGATGGGAAGGCTTTACCTGATGGGCCCGTCGTTATTTCACCTGATGGGGTTTTTCCATCTCTATATCGAGAAGGTAACTGGTGCACTTGTGCATTTTTTTTTTCTTCTGTGTTGAATTCTGCAGAACTTCCTTCATAATTAGAACATATTCTATTTAGTTTTCTTGCATTTCATTCATCCTTTTGGTTTATAATATATTTCATTTATTTATTGTTGAATGAACTGAGGAAGTTACTCTTTATGTTAAAAAAAAACTAAAAATCCAATTCTTTTAACATATCTGATTGTTTCGCTGCGTTATTTGAAATCTCTAGAATCGTTTGATGTTTAAGTTCATATAGAAGGATGGTTGGCTTCAATTCATGGCTAAGCTCATTAATTTCATTTATTTCTCAAAATTGCTTGTTAAATCATATCATGAGGACTGCAGCGTCCTTCTTTTTTTTTTTTTTTTTTTTTTTTTCAGTTATAAGACGGGCTCCTCATGAATTCAAGATCGCATGCTTAGAGGTTAGTTCTCTTGGTCTTACATCAGTTCATTCATATTCATTGTGTAAAAAGTCTCCACTTCTGTTATCTGCTGTTACGAGAGTGTTCATTCAGCTGAAGTTTTTGCTTATTGTAGATTTCTTTGTTAATTGCAAGACACAATGTAAACCAACTGAATCCTTTTATTCTTTTTAAGATTTGAAATAAATTCACTGTGCTGTGTTGTTTCCTTTTCATTTTACACATAAGCCCAGTCTATTGTTGATTCTTACTTATAAATCATAAATATCATAATATGTTTCAAGTAGTATTAGTTAATACTTATTCTGAATCTGATCTTGACATTGTCCTCTTCAAGTACCAAATATTTTGTAACATCTCACCTAGATTTTGATTTAAATATACGCAGAGAGAAATTAATATCACTATTAGCTGTCATTCCTCGAGTCTTGGCAAGTTTAAGTGACTGTTTCCTAATACAATCTTGTATGTATTCGAGTAGTTTCCAAATGATGTTCTTTCATTTTTTTTCTGTGCTTTTCCAGGATATCAAAGCATTGTTTCCTTCTGACCACAATCCATTCTATGCTGGTTTTGGGAACAGAGACACTGACGAAATCAGCTATCTTAAGGTTGGAATCCCTAAAGGAAAAATCTTTATTATTAACCCGAAGGTAATTTAAAGCTTCCATGCTTAAGAGACAGCAAAGTGCTACACTTTGCTTACGTAGCTACATATTGTCGATCCAAATTTTCTTTCTGATGGTTCACATTTTCCAGGGTGAGGTTGCTGTAAGCCGACGTGTTCACACAAAATCATATAGTTCGCTTCATGCTATTGTTCATGACATGTTTCCTTCTAGGACCACATCTGAGCAGGTTTGTTACTGACTCTCACTTCTAAGCTTCTAATAGCTCAGGTATTGTTTTTAAAGAATTTAAAATATATGCCCAAGTCAGAGATCTATTTTAGTTATCTGGATGCTGTTTTATTTCCTTCAAGCTTCTAGAATTTTTTGTTGGACAATCTAAACATTGGTGGGCAAGAAAAAACAGGTTTACTTCTCTTTATATAGGTATTATGAGAAGGTACTCCACATTGTTTGGCCTTACATCCTAGATTATATATCCTTTAAGTACAGTTGTACTCATTCTTGATCTGATATCAGCTTGAGCAACTTTTTCACATCCCATTCTCAGACAACTTATCTGAACTCATTTCAGGTGTAGTTGATTATTTGTGGAATGCTTTGTTTTTGTGCTCTTCTTCCTATATTTATTGGTTGCAGGAGGATTTTAACTCATGGAATTTCTGGAGACTACCTCCACCAATGTTTGAAGGTGTCAGCTAGTAAGATGTTGGTTGACTCTGGAAATCGGGATGTATACTTATTGCCCGTGCGGGTTCTGGAACTTTTCAGGTATCTTCTTTTAACTAAGTTATTTTCATCCTAAACTCAAGATGGAAAGTTTAAGTTGCCGTATGAAGGTTAATCATTCTGTCGACATTTCCATGCTTGAAGCTTTAAAGTAGATAATTTTGTGAAGAATTTTCTCTTAAATAAAATGGGAAGTACAGTGTCCAAAACCAGTCATGTTTTTCATTTCGAGAACTAGGTTGGGTTATAATTGAAGTTGAGGCTGCCGTGAGGCGTTTTGTCTTAAACCTATAAACCTTTTTCCCAGAAATCTAAAGCTTATACTTTGTCAAATTTCTTTGCATAATTATGTTTCTGTGGGAAATTGCAGGGCTAAAATTGTGGCCAAGATGATGGGAAGAGCCCCACAGCATTTCTTTCCGCTGCTGTACTGGTTGATTTACAGGCCGAAGGTCATTAGTCAAAGATCCATCAAATTTGTCAAAAGCTTCAAAATCCATTATATTCAGGAGGCTCAAGCTGTGTTCTATTATCTTCTCAGCCTCAGGAACAGTTCCCATGTGACCTTCATTTGGTTCTTCTGCTGGTTGAATCACATTTTATAGAACTTCAAGCATAGTAATGCTGTATGGAATGAAGTTCTTGATTAGAAGAAGAGTCCATAGTCTAGCTTTAATTTGGGCTCCACTTGGTCCAATAAATCGCTTTGGAAGCTTGAACAAAGACAATTTATATAAAAGATCCTGTATTTCACCTTTCAATAAAATTTTAATTTTTATCACTTTCATATTGCAATACTATCTTACAAACCTTAATTCTTTTAGATTTTTTAAATCATTCTTAGAAAATAAAAAACAACTTAACAGAAAAAAAAAAAAAGTAATATCATACATAAAGTTTAAGATAAATTAAAACTGAATGAGTTCGGTATCAATTTAGTTTGAATGATAAATAATGATGTTTAAAAAAAAAAAAGATAAATTGTTAGAGAATAATAATTTCGTCGAAAGATTTTTAACGAGTCTTCAAACTTTTTAGAAGTTTTAATTACCAAATCTTTCAGTTCTATCCAAATATTAGAAGTTTTTATAACTTAAAACCATAAATCTTTCCTATGCATTATCTTAAACGTATTGGGAAGTCATGGAAGATGACTTGAATCAATGGAAAACAATAGTCATAAATTTAAGCTTTAATTATGTATTTTTTCAAATGTTTTTTTTCTGCCATCGCAGATTTCTTAGTGAAAATAAAATATCGTGAAGAAGTTCTGTTACCACACAAATTTCCCATACCATGGATTCTTCCTTAACAAAGGTTCTTTGACAAGCATATGAATTCTTTCCTTCTTTACTTCTATCAACTTCAAGCTATTAGCAAGAGACAAGTAACACAGTGGAGAAGAATTTGAAATTAAGAAAATACTGTGAATAAATATTAAAAGAAAAATATGATGTGAATGAATTATGAATGTATTAAATCTCACCTTACATACAAAAAAAAAAAAAAAAAAAAAAAAAAAAAGAAGAGAAAAGGAAAGGAAAGAAAAGGGTGTAGGATTAACAAATAGTTTTAGAGAAAAAAAATTAAAGAAGGATAACATTGAAATAAAATATAATATATTTTGTAAATTATATTTTAAAAATAAAGTTAAATTTTATTAAGGATTAAAAGGAGATTAAACGAGGCTTAAATAACACCAACCTAAAATAAATGAATGATCATGACTACATTGAAGTACAAAACTTAAATACCTTTGATTATATAATTGTTTGCATCATAATACATATATTTATATTAAATATCAATTTATATATTAATATAATATGTCACATGTAATTAAATTATATTGAATTAAAGATATATTAATATTTAAAATCATTTAATTATATAACGATAATATTATTAATATTAAAATTTATACTTATTATAAATATATATAGTTTTATTATAATAGTTTTTTGTTTTTTGTATGAAGTATTTTAAGAAAAATATTGTATAGAAGAATTTTTTTATTGAGACCATTTCTTTTTTCATGGAATACTGGAAAAGTTGAAGTAAATTATTAGCACAAGGGAATCAAACTATTTTCAGAGATCCATAAATTATGAAATAAATTGAAGATATAAGATGATACAATGAGATAAGATGCTCAATTATTTCCATTGCTTTATGGTGCGTGTGACATGACCTATTGAATGTTGAAGGAATCAGATTCATGGCGTAGGAGTCTTTTATTGAACCAGCTAAAATTCTGCATGATCTGCCTTGTATAGGATTCCCTTATGTCTTTGTATAATCTTAAATTTATAGGGTAAAAAAGACTAAAATTAAATTAATAATTATATAATTGAAAATTATGTACCTAAAAATAAATAAATTGACTGATTTGTTTAATTATTCTAGGGTGTGCACAGTCAATTTGATCGCTCTTAATAAGGGTGGATTTAAGCTAAAACTAAAATACACGAAATTCAATTTAAGATCAATTCATCATTTCATGCAGATTCTGCTGGTTCGAGCTGGATTATGAACGCCATGATGCGAGCTTCAATGAACAGAGTTTGCCTTTGTATTTGATGAACGTTAGCATGGATGACGTGCTATCCTCCGTCATCTTGTTTTAATATTCCTAACAAGCAGGCACTGAAGGAATAGAATACTACCGTGTTAGAACAAAATAAGGACAGCTTACAGGAGAAGACTTAGGAGATCTCTCTTTCTCTGCATATATAATCACACGCTGCAAGCTAATTATAGCCATACTAAGCCCTATATCCTTTCTAAACTCCAGGCTTCCGCCTCCTAAAGGATCTACATCTACTTCATCCTTTCCAATCACCATGCCTTTTAAGCCGATTAACGATTGCACATACACCGAGGAACAACTCAAAGGCATGTTTTGGCGATTTGACAAGAACAAGGACCACCGCCTTAGCAAGGAAGAGCTCAAGGCCGCCTTCAAAGAACTTGGTGCTTGTTTCCCTGCCTTCAGAGCACACAGAGGACTCCACCATGCTGATGATAATGGAGATGGATACGTAAGTGATGAAGAAGTCGATAAGCTCGTCAAATATGCTTATAAATTGGGTTATAAAGTTAATTAATATCCCACCAACATCTACATATGTGCTTTCTTTCTTGCTGCTTTTTTTTTTTTTTTTTTTTTAAGGTTCGTGCTATCTTAACTAGCTGTAGTCTTCTGTCTAATGTCTGAGTCTCTAAGAAGAAAGTCTGCCGACGTTAGAAGCCAAAACCAAGTCGCAGTACTGGCTTATGTACTCATATTAATCTAATCAATAAAATTATGCATTTTGCTCTTATAATCTGAATCTTTACTTTTCAATTAACTAATTGATTTCAATTTCCATTTGATTAAAAAGGATGGATTCCACTTCGACAGGTTGAAATAGTTCCCTGTATTATATCAAATGTAAACCTCGAAAATAATCAAAAGAGATTAACAATTAAGCCTCAAAAGTTCCTTTTTAAATTTTTTTTTTTTTTTTTAATAATAACAGAGATCAAATCACACAATTGAAGCACTGTTGCATCTAAATATATATTTAAAAAAATAATTTAATGCACCAAACGCTCTCGAACTGATAATACATTTGACTACTTCATTCAACTCTTTCAGACTGACGGATCTAATATTAACGTTGTCTACTTGCTGAAACACACGATGAACTTGCCAATTAGGGTTGCGTGAATGCTGTTCAACTATTTTCTGCAACTCTTTCTTGTTAGGCGACCATCCCAGTCGACATCATATTTTTGAAATTTCCTTCTTCTGTCCGGCAGTCGACCATCCAGGTTGATGTCAATTTGAAATCCAAAAGTGTTTTTTCTTAATTTTATTAATTTAGGGTAATATGTTATTTTTGAATTAAATCAAATAGTTAGAGATGTTATACTAATTTGAACTTTTTTTTTTATCTAATGTATCATAATTTTTTTACATTAATGGAGTTAGATATTTATTTTGGGTGAAAAGGTATTATTCATATAGGTAAAAAAACCTTTTTTAAGGTAAACCCAGTTGGGAAAAATGTTAATTACTCTTTTTTAAATGATCAGTAAGATAATAACATAGCAAATTTTTGTATGACGAAATTGGAAAAAGTGTTATTCGATAAACAAAGGCACCATACATTCGATTTAAACCTCATCCAAGAACAACACTTTCGGTAAGTGGGGAACTTTAGTCTTATTAGGTGCTCTCTTTGAATTTATCCATTATTCAAGTATAACGCCTACTTTGAAATATGCTTCCAAAAACCCCTCAGACCACACATACACACTTTAATTAAGTTGCAATTTTATCCACAGATGTTGGCTTTAAATCTATGTATAGATGTTGTATTACCAATTATGCTATTTGAATAGATTGAATCAATTCTATTGTTTTTTTTGTACCATATTTCAACATCACTAAAGAAATGCCAATAAAGTTATATATGAAATATAGAAAAGTGGGATCGTACTGCTTGCCTATAATAATGTTAGTAAAAAAGAATAAAATTAAATCATTCAAACTCAAATATCTTTGTTTCAAAAAAAAATAATAATAATAAAAGACTTCAATTGCTCAAAAGCAATTGAAGGTTCCCTTAATTGGGACTTTTACTTGTATTTGTTAGGAAGTTTTGGTTATAAAGGTCTATGATCAATATACTGTTCTTGAAAAGAGGGAGACAAAAATCATGGTTGTGGAATATTCCATCTTTCTCAATGACAGCCTAAGAAGCTTTGCATATATAAAAAATATCTTGACATGTGTTTCCAAGAATTTTTATAATTAATTATTGATGTTGTTACTCAAAAAGAAATTATGTGTCCCACAAATAGAAAAAATACATATCTTGTACATGCCAATATTTTCTAATTTTGTCAGCTGATAGACTATTATGTTTGACTATCATTCTTCATGGTAAAAGAATAATAAGGTCATACTTTTATCACGTGGCATGGTAAACTTGAAAATTTTATCCACTTATCATATCTTCTTAAAGTCAATAGTAAGGCTGATAAGATATTATAGATCAATTTTTCAATAAATATTTTTTTGATCTTTTCAATGTCGACCTTAGTGGAGTCAAGGACATTATTAAATTTTGCCTTATTGGCAAGGGGCGATGTAACTTCCAACTATTACAGCTGACATTCTGACATCGAAGAAGTTGGGGTGTAAAGTGTTTGAGAATAAATAGGTTCTCAAGAGAATGATTTGCAAAACTGACAATTTGAGGTGACTTGTTGAGGTGAAAAGGTCACCACAATAATAGTGGTAGGGGTTGACCAAACCATCCCAAAAATAGACCGTGAGAGTGGAAGAAAATGAGAAGAAAAAAGTATTGATGCCAATTTGATATCTAAAAGATTTTTTAAAATTTTGTTAATATAGGATGATATAATATTTTTGAAAAAAAAAATAGTTAGAGATAATATGTTAATTTATTTTTTTTATATGTCATGATTCTTTTCCAATAAAAGAATTAGATATTTATTTTTTAGGTAAAAAAGTAAGATCTTTCGTTAGGTGGGTATTTTCATTTTATCCTTTATCCATGTATAAAGCAAACTTTGAAATATACTTATAATGATCCCACATACACTTTAATTAAGTTGTAATTTAATCCACTGGTGTAGGACTAAAATCAATTTATAGATGTACCAACTATGCTATTTGATTGGATTGAAGAATTTGTTAGCACCATGCTTCAACATCACTAGATAAAGATGAATAAAGTTATAAATGGAATATAAAAAAGTGGATCACACTTCTTAAAAAAGAATAAAATTATATCATTCAAACTCAAATATCTTAGTTTCAAAAAAGAAAAAAAAAAAAAAAAACTCCAATTACTAGCATAATTGAGTTTCACTAAATAGGAACTTTTATAGAACTTCCAGTATAGTAATGTTGATTTAGTAATTATTATGGAATGAAGTTCTTGATAAGAAGAAGAGTCCATGGTCTAGCTTTAATTTGCGCTCTATTTGGTCTGACAAATAGCTTTGGAAGCTTGAACAAACACTACAAGCTAAAAGGGTTATAGTGGCGCTTGCGCAAACGCCGCTAAAAACCTGGTCTTTAGCAGCGTTATTCAGAAATGCCACAAAAAATGCCGCTAGAAACCAATAATAACAATGGTATCTAGAAGTGATGCTTAAAATATTGTTGAATCTAAAGGCTTTACTGGCGTTTTGTAAATGTTGGTAAATGGTACTTAAAAATGTCGGTAAAACCCTTTAAATCCCTATCCACACACATTCTTCTTCTTTATTTTTTTTTTTCCTGTCGCCGTTGTTGCTGTGCTCTATTGCTGTTGCCGCTAACTGTCGGTTCTAGCCCTTTTTTTAACGGATTTTGGCTATTTCTTCTTCATTTGGAGACTACAATTTCTTCCATTTTTCAACTACACTTCCATTTTGCTCAATAACTTGTAAGTTAGCTTAAAAGTTTTGATTTTTTTTTATGAAAAAATATTAAAGTTTGTTATTTTTACAAAGTTTTTAGACATTATATTAAGCAAATGATTGAAATTCAGTGGATTGGAATGCTGGTTTGTATGTATTATTGAAGTGTTTGACTGAAATCCATAAATATATTGAAATCCTAAAACTAATAATATTTTAGCTTGTTTTAGGAACTCTTAGATTGGAAATAAAAAAAATTGACATTTGAAAAAAAATTTCAATTTAAAAAATGGAAATGTTAATTCACTTTATTATTGGAAAGAAGTAAAAAATATATATTATTGGAAATGAGTAAAAAAATTCACGAGTAAATTCACTTTATTATTGGAAAGAAGTAAAAAATATATATTATTGGAAATGAGTATTAAAATTCATGAGTATAAAAATTCATGAGTCTATTCACTTTAGTAATGGAGAGTAAAAAAAATATATTATTAGAAAAAAGTAAAAATTCATGAGTAAATTCTCTTTATTATTGGAAAGGAATAAAAAATATCATGAATAAATTCGCTTCATGAGTAAAAAAATATATTAGCTATTATATATTTATGACAATTTATATTTTTAAAATTATATTGCATGGGTAAATTCACTTTAGATATTCACATTTTGTTATGGGAAACTCTTAGATTGGAATTGAAAAAAAATTCATATTTTATTATTGAATTTGATATGATATGTTTATATATTTACTTTAGCTTATCTTTTTACATTGGAAAAAAATTCACATTTTAATATTCTTGATTAAATTAAATAATTAATGTTTTTGAGTAGGTCAAACACAAATGAATATTCGTCAAATTTTTAAAAATTTAAATACTTACTAGTCATATATTTTTAATTTTACAAATATTATTTTAATATTATATTATTTCTTAACCATTAAAATTTAACGGCTGACCATTGGACTCAATCATTGATTTCAGTTAACGGATGAGTATTTGGATATCAAAATAAGTAATAAAAGTTACATGGTAGGATTGACTTGGTTTTTTCATTATGTATAATTGTAACTGTTTAAATATTTATCAGTACGTTATGATGGATACTAGGAAGCGTAGGAGATAGATGAGTTTTGATACTGTTACTGCAAAATTTGTAGAAGGGTTGAATAGTTTCCTGGATTTTGTTTTTTTAGATAAATCAAGTGTTAATAAGATTTCATGTCTTTGTAAAAAGTGTATTAATTACTACTATAGGAATCAGGTAGAACTATTTGATCATTTAGTGGTTCATGGTTTTATGGTTGGGTACACCACTTGGTATTATCACGGTGAATCAATGGTTCCACAAGAGTCTACCCTAGGTGTCCCAGTACAAAAAGATATGACTACATATAATGACCTGACTGAAATGTTACATGATGTTTTTAAGATATCTGGACAACATTTGGATGCATGTATGCATAGCAGAAATGCAATGGAGCTCAATGTCGATGATATTGTGATGAAGGAACAATGAGTAACTACAGATACGGTGTGTATCTTTATTTGTGTTTATGACAAATGAAATTAATAAGACATTGTTTTTCATATTGGGTTTAAGAACTCGTCCAAGAGAAGATAAATGAATTATAAAGTTCTATCCAATAATTAAATGCAAGTCTTCTTGAGATGGAGGATAATACATATGCTCAAGTGATGGGACCATAAAGACATGGTCAGGTGCATGGATTAGGATTAGGTCCCACCCCTGGCATGTACAGGGATTAGCATCATCGTCTCGCCACTCAGGCGACCCTTCAAGTACGAATAATAATGTCATGGACAAAATAATTGTATTGGAAGATCAACTAAAAACGCTGGGAGAAGATTATAGTAATAATATGAACGCAATTCAATCTCAGTTGTCCAAGATTTGTGCATTGTTTGGCATACTGCCAAATGAAAATGATGGGCAACCTAGTAGAGAGGTAATGTATATAGAATATGTTCATATAATAAATTTTTTCAAAAGAAAAATTGAATTCAAAACTACTATAAATGGTTTGTTCATTTCTGTGTCATAGATATCCCATTTATCAAGTAGTCAACACTCGTTAGATGAAAACTAGTAAATTTGTATTTGTATTCATATGAGATCCTTTTAAATGTTGTTTATCTATTAAAAATTTGTATCGATAAGATCTAGTCGATTGGAGGGCTGGTTTGTATGTGGTTATGAAGTGTTGAAATTATTGTAAGACAAAACATAGTATTGGTGAGTTGATTTATACATCTTGCACAGAGATTGTGGTTTATGAATGCATAATGATATATGCATGCTACGTAGAGCCTGGAAACTATATTTGACATATTGAATTATTAATTTATTATTGAAGGATTACTTTGTGGGTGTGCGTTTGGTTTATTTGTTGTTTGGAATCCATGTGGTTTCATCCAATTTAAGTAGTCGCATATTCTCATGAATTGTTGTTGGAGAAATTTAGTGATGCACTTTATCAGAAGTAAATTTCTAATGGTTGTGTTGTTTTGCCATTTCGAACCAATTTGACTTTCTTATTTGGCTTAATGAACTGTTAGCATGTATAATTGTCTTAATGTTGAAAAAGTAAGTTAGCGTTTTAAGTTTTGAGCAATTATTAGAGTATTACCATTTTTATGCATGTTATTCAAATAGTTCCCAATTATAAAATTTACGTATACCTTCATACTACAACATCTGGTTATATTTGACATTTGATTAGGTTTTGGCACTTTCCTGTGAAGGGATTTGTCAAGTAGGCACATTATGTATGCCTTACTACATAGCATCTGTTGATATATTCCATTTTGTTAGCCTTCGACAATGTCTTTTCTAGATTGAAATTGTAAACTTATAGTTGGCATATATAAACCTGTCTTTCTAAATAGGGATCTACTGCATAGACTTAAGACATAAGTTTTCCCATCATAATTATCTTTTGCTAACTGTATTCCTTTCTTTATTATTTATTATTGTGCTTGCATTTGTTTGAAGCATACAACCAAATTTTTTTTCTTGTGGTTGGGATGAATATGTTATTGGTAGGTTGGATTTTTGTGGATAATATAGCTGGATACTCATTTCATTTTTTAATTTGACATTACGATATTTTATACTTAAGATTGTACATTGTTGAGACATCTATTTGCACACTACATGACTTCTAACCATGTAAATCATATATTTGTTGTTTCTTTTGCTGTTTCAATTCAGCATTGCCTACAGAAGTTTGCATTTGTGATTTATTTTACGTTGAGTGATCATTCATGGACATTGTCTATTGTTTTTGTGTTTCATTCATCTTACATCTTTCATTTTTTTCCCTGGGGCATAACGTTAGAGTTTTGGTTCCAATTCTCCAAGCAAGTTCCACAATAGTTAAAGCAACATATTCGACTTTGTATGATGATGGACTACTAAGTATTGAACTATTACATACGTTTACATTAAGTATTTTGATAATACTTTTATCACATATTTCATTAATGAATTCGCGAATTTACTTGTATGTGTTTGTAGACTTTATATTTACTTGCATATATTGTTGTAAATTTGTTTAATGAGTTTCGTCAAAATTTATTGTTAAAAATATTAGATTGATCACTGTTTACAGGAAAAGTGTAATGAATATAATTAACATGAAGTAATAGGTGTAAAGACAAATTCCGCAACAAAAACGCCACTAAAAACTGAAAAACGCTGCTAAAAACCAATAAAAAACGCTACAAAAACCCAGGCGAAATTTTGAATAAATGTCGCTAAAAGTTACGACGGAAAAAACCTTAAACGCCGCTAAAACCTCGAAAAACGTTGCTAAAACCCCAACAAATGCTGCTAAAAGCTCAGAAAACACCGCTATAGGTTATCTAAACAGTCGAAACCTTGCACGCAAAAAAGTTGCGGGAAAAAGTGGTGGCGGTACCAAGGTTTTATCGACATTTATAAACCTGACTTACAACGGCGTTTATTTTAGGGTTTTACTAACATTTTCAGAAATGCCGGTAAAATATTTATCAATGCACGTTTTGTCGACATTTGTATGAACACTGGTAATATTTTTTAAAGCGTTTAAAAATGCCATTAAAAACCTCAGTAAACGCCGCTAAAAACCCTTCCTACTGTAGTGAAAGACTATTTATAAAAAAGATTCTACATTTCACTCTTTAGTAAAATTTTAATTTTTATTGCTTTCATACTGCAATATTATCTTATAAACTTTAATTCTTTTAGATTTTTTAAATTATCATTAAAAAAAAGAAGACAATTTAACAGAGAAAAAAATGTAATATTATATATAAAGTTTAAGAATAAATTAAAACTGAATGAATTCGATATTAAACTAGTTTGAATAATAAATAATGACGTTTGAGAAGAAAAATAGGAAGAATCGTAAAAGAATAATAGCTTCGTCGAAGAATTTTTAACAAGTCTCCAAGCTTTTTAGAATTTTTAATTATGAAATGTTTCAGTTATATCCAAATATTAGAGTTCTTTTTATCCTAAAACCATGAATCTTTCCTATAACTTATCTTAAAAGTATTAAGAAGTCATGGAAGATGACTTGAATAAATGTCAAACAATTAAGCTTTAATTATTTATTATTCAAATGTTTTTTTCTGCCATCTCAGATTTCTTGGTGAAAAGAAAAACTCATGAAGAAGTTTTGTTGCCACACAAATTTCCCATGCCATGGATTCTTCCTTAACAAAGGTTCTTTGACAAGAATATGAATTCTTTCCTCCTGTACTTCCATCAACTTCAAGCTATTAGCAAGAGACTAGTAACACAGTGGAGAAGAATTTGAAATTAAGAAAATACTGCGAATAAATTTTAAAAGAAAAATATGATGTTGAATAAATTATGAATGTATTAAATCTCACCTTCCACACAAAAAAAAAAAAAAAAAAAAAAAGGAAAGAACAGGGGGTAGGATTAAAAAATAGAGGTAGAAAGGATAGCGCTACATTAAAATATAATATATTTTGTAAATTATATATTCGAAATAATGTTAAATGTTCTTAAGGTTTAAAAGGAGATGGGCTTAAATAACACCAACCTAAAATAAATGAGTAAACACAACTAAATTAAAGTACAAAACTTAAATAGCTATGATTATATAATAGTTTGCACAATAATATATATATTTATATTAAATATTAATCTGGATACCAACATGATGTGTCACTTGAGATTGAATTATTTTAATTAAAGATAAAATAATTTTTAAAATCAATCAATTATATGATGATACAATATCATTAAAACTTAAATTGATATTTATTATACATATATATGGTTTTATTGTAATAGTTTTATGTTGTTTGCATGAAGTATACTAAAAAAGTATCGTATAGATAGACTCTTTTATCGAGATCATTTCCTTTTTTATAGAATATTGGAAAATTTAAAGTAAATTCTTAGCACAGGTGGATCAAGTTATTTTCAGAGATCAATAAATCATGAAATAAATTGAAGATAAGAGATGATACGATAAGATAAGATGCTCAATTATTTCCATTGCTTTATGGTGTGTGTGACATGAACTATGGAATGTTGAAGGAAGCAGATTCATGGTGTAGGGAGTCTTTTATTGAAGCAGCTAAAATTCCGCATGATCTGCATTAAAATATACAAGTGACTTCCCTTATGTCTTTGTATAATCTTAAATTTATAGGGTAAAAAAGACTAAAATTAAATCAATAATTATATAATTGAAAAATATGTACCTGAAAAAAATAAATTGACTGATTTGTTTAATTCTAGGGTGTGCACAGTCAATTTGATCGCTCTTAATAAGGGTGGATTTAAGCTAAAACTAAAATACACGAAATTCAATTTCAGACCAATTCATTTCATGCAGATTCTGCTGGTTCGACCTGGATTATGAACGCCATGATGCGAGCTTCAATGAACAGAGTTTGCCTTTGTATTTGATGAACGTTAGCATGGATGACGTGCTATCCTCCGTTATCTTATTTTAATATTCCTAACAAGCAGGCACTAAGGAATAGAATACTACCGTGTTGGAACAAGATAAGGGCAGCTTACAGGAGAAGACTTAGGAGATCTCTCTTTCTCTGTATATATAATCACACGCTGCAAGCTAATTATAGCCATACTAAGCCCTATATCCTTTCTAAACTCCACGCTTCCGCCTCCTAAAGGATCTGCATCTACTTCATCCTTTCCAATCACCATGCCTTTTAAGCCGATTAACGATTGCACATACACCGAGGAACAACTCAAAGGCATGTTTTGGCGATTTGACAAGAACAAGGACCACCGCCTTAGCAAGGAAGAGCTCAAGGCCGCCTTCAAAGAACTTGGTGCTTGTTTCCCTGCCTTCAGAGCACACAGAGGACTCCACCATGCTGATGATAATGGAGATGGATACGTAAGTGATGAAGAAGTCGATAAGCTCGTCAAATATGCTTATAAATTGGGTTATAAAGTTAATTAATATCCCACCAACATCTACATATGTGCTTTCTTTCTTGCTGCTTTTTTTTTTAAGGTTCGTGCTATCTTAACTAGCTGTAGTCTTCTGTCTAATGTCTGAGTCTCTAAGAAGAAAGTCTCCCGACATTAGAAGCCTAAACCAAGTCGCAGTACTGGCTTATGTACTCAAATTAATCTAATGAATAAAATTATGTATTTTGCTCTTATAATCTGAATCTTTACTTTTCAATTAACTAATTGATTTCAATTTCCATTTGATTAAAAAGGATGGATTCCACTTCGACAGGTTGAAATAGTTCCCCGTATTATATCAAATGTAAACCTCGAAAATAATCAAAAGAGATTAACAATTAAGCCTCAAAGTTCCTTTTTTTTAAAAAAAAAAAAAAAATTTTAATAATAACAGAGATCAAATCGCACAATTGAAGCACTGTTGCATCTAAATATATATTTTAAAAAATAATTTAATGCACCAAACGCTCTCGAACTGATAATGCATTTGACTACTTCATCCAACTCTTTCAGACTGACGGATCTAATATTAACGTTGTCTACTTGCTGAAACGCACGATGAACTTGCTAATTAGGGTTGCGTGAATGCTGTTCAACTATTTTCTGCAACTATTTCTTGTTAGGCAACCATCCCAGGCGACATCATATTTTTGCAATTTCCTTCTTCTGTCCGGTAGTCAGAGCCACGCTTGTAGACTATGGCTCAGAAGAAATCACATTTTCTTTTGAGTTAAGATAGACGAAGAAGTCTTAGATCCACTCATCAACCAAGATTTTATCAATCTTTTCAATGTTGGTGTTAATCGAGTCAAAGTTGTTGGATTTAGCCAGGTCGGCCTGGAGCGACGTAGCTTCTAGCTACTAAAGCTAACACTCTGACGTCAGAGTTGCTGTGGTGCAGAGTGAAGATTTTTAGGATGAGTAGGATATTCGGGAAGGCGGCTTCCAATGATGGGAGTGTGGAATGACTTACTAGAATAAAGGGGTGGCAACAATGATGGTGGTAGGGGTCGACTATACCACCTAAGAAGAAGAAGCTGAGAGTGAAAGAAAAGGAACAAAATGAGGATATTAATATCAGAAATTTTTTTTTCTTAATTTTATTAAATTTAAGATGATATGATATTTTTGAATTAAAATTTTACAAGGCAAATTTTTGTATGAAGAAATTGAAAAAGAGTTATTTGTTTAACGAAGGCACCATATATTCAATTTATACCTCATCCAAGAATCACTACTTTCGGTTAGTCTTATCAGGTGTATACTTTGAATTTGTTCCTCATCCAAGTATAAAGCCAACTATGAGACACGCTCCCAAAAATCCCTCAAACCATACTTACACTTTAATTAAGCAGTAAATTCATCCACGGATGTAAGCTTAAAATCAATGTATAGATGTTGTTTTACCAATTATGCTATTTGAGTGGATTGAATCAATTTTTTAGTACCGTGTTTCAACATAACTAGATAAACACGAATAAAGTTATATGTGGAATATAAGAAAATGAATTGTATGGCTTGGCTATAATAATTGATGCAAATTAGAGTTAAGCATGTGAGGCACGTGATGAAGAGTAGTGGCCATAAATTCCTATCCTTTCTCTCAGCATATTCTCCAAGTTGATCACTCCAAGCTTTAAATTCAGAAAGACGAAATTGTGTCAAGCATATGTTTCCTCTTGTTCTATTTTTGTTCCCGTATTATTTTCATAAATTATTAGTAATGGCTATTATTTCATTTTGTCCGTTTGTTGGCTGATTATATAACGTTGGTACGATGGGAATTAAAAAAAAAAAAAAAAAAACGCAGCAATTTGTTAGAGTCCAATTACTTAGTTTCTTTGAGTTTGGTGAGAGATCAATACTTAAAGAATTTCAGTTATTAAGTGCATCAATAATACTAGCAAAAAAGAATAAAATTAATTCATTCAAACTCAAATATCTTAGTTTCAATAAAGAAAAAAAAACTTTAATTGCTTGGCGCAATCGAGGTTCCCTAAATTGGAACATTTCCTTGTATTTTTAGGAAGTTTGTTTATTAAGGTCTAGGATCAATATATACTGTTCCTGAAGGGAGGGAGACAAAAATCATTGTTATGGAATAGTCCCATCTTTCTCAGTGAAAGCCCAAGATCTTTTGCTTACATAAAAATTATCTTGATCACATGTATTTTTCAAGAATTTTTATAACTACATATTAATGTTGTTGCTAAAAAAATAATGAAAAGTTTCCCAGACACAAAAAGAATAAATCTGTTTTATATGCTGTTATTTTCAAACTTCGAAAAAGATGATTCATTGATGAACGAGAAAGTATCATTTCATTTAACTCTAAAAATATTTGGGGGGATAAAGGGAGATGAAGACACGGAATCAAATTTCCAACCGAAAGTATAGACAAAAGAAATAAACAAATGAACCATTTTGTTTATTTCTATAATTGTACTAATCAACTATTATCGATTTTTGTATGTTAACTAGTGACAGAATGAAGATTCAGATTGTAAAAGCAAAATACGTAACTTTATTTGTAATTGATCTTCGATTAAATAAACCAGTACTGCAACTTGGTTTGGCCTCTAATGTTGAGAGACTTGCTCTAAGGCGGCGGTCCTTGTTCTTGTCAAATCGCCAAAACAAGCCGTTGAGTTGTTCCTCGGTTTAGGGAACATCCTTAATTGCCTTGCAATCTTTAGCGGGCCCATGCATGGTGTTTAGAAGGGATGAGGAAGAATGGGGCTTAATATGGCTATAATTAGCTTGTAGGGTGTGAAAATACATACAGAGAGAGAGAGAGAGAGAAAGATCCCCTCAGTCTTCTTCTATAAGCTGCATTTATCAAATTCTAACTTGTTTTAACGCAGCAGTATTCTATTCTTTAGCATCTGGTTATTAGGAATATTAAATTAACATGCATGCAGAAGCTAGCACGCCATGCATGGTTATTAGGAATATTAATGTTGTTGCTAAAAAAATTAGTATTATTTTAACTTCTTCTTTTTTTTTTTCTAATGTATCATTTTTTTTTTTTTACATTAATGGAGTTAGATATTTATTTTTGGTGAAAAGTACAATTCATATATTTAAAAGGTAAAAAAGTATTTTTAAGGTAAACCCAGATGGGAAAAATGTTAATCACTCTTTTTTAAATGATCAGTAAGATAATAGCATGGCAAGTTTTTGTACGAAGAACCTGGAACAGTGTGATTCGATAAAGAAAGGCACCATACATCCAAGAATCAACACTTTTGGTAAGTGGGAAACTTTAGTCTTATCAGGTGTCCTCTCTGAAATTATCCCTCATCCAAGTATAAAGCCTACTTTGAAATATGCTTCCAAAAACCCTCGGACACTTTAATTAAGTTGCAATTTGGTCCACAGATGTTGGCTTTAAAGCTATGTATAGATGTTGTATTACCAATTAGGCTGTTTGAGTGGATTGAATCGTTTCTTTCTTTGTTTTTTTTACCATGTTTCAACATCACTAGAGAAACGTGAATAAAGTTATATGAAATATAGGAAAGTGGGATCGTACTACTTGACTATAATAATATTAACAAAAAAGAATAAAATTATTTCATTCAAACTCAAATATCTTGGTTTAAAAAAAAAAAAAAAAAAAACTTCAACTGCTTTCAGCAATTGAAGGTTCCCTAAATTGAAACTTTTATTAATCAATTATATGATGATACAATATCATTAAAACTTAAATTGATATTTATTATACATATATATGGTTTTATTATAATAGTTTTATGTTGTTTGCATGAAGTATACCAAAAAAAAAATCGTATAGATTGACTCTTTTATCGAGATCATTTCCTTTTTTATAGAATATTGGAAAATTTAAAGTAAATTCTTGGCACAAGCAGATCAAATTATTTTCAGAGATCCATAAATCATGAAATAAATTGAAGATAAGAGATGCTACGATAAGATAAGATGCTCAATTATTTCCATTGCTTTATGGTGTGTGTGACATGAACTATGGAATGTTGAAGGAAGCAGATTCATGGTGTAGGAGTCTTTTATTGAAGCAGCTAAAATTCCGCATGATCTGCATTAAAATATACAAGTGACTTCCCTCATGTCTTTGTATAATCTTAAATTTATAGGGTAAAAAAGACTAAAATTAAATCAATAATTATATAATTGAAAATTATGTACCTAAAAATAAATAAATTGACTGATTTGTTTAATTCTAGGGTGTGCACAGTCAATTTGATCGCTCTTAATAAGGGTGGATTTAAGCTAAAACTAAAATACAAGAAATTCAATTTAAGATCAATTCATTTCATGCAGATTCTGCTGGTTCGAGCCGGATTATGAACGCCATGATGCGAGCTTCAATGAACAGAGTTTGCCTTTGTATTTGATGAACGTTAGCAGGGATGACGTGCTATCCTCCGTCATCTTATTTTAATATTCCTAACAAGCAGGCACTAAGGAATAGAATACTACCGTGTTAGAACAAGATAAGGACAGCTTACAGGAGAAGACTTAGGATATCTCCCTTTCTCTGTATATATAATCACACGCTGCAAACTAATTATAGCCATACTATGTTAGCCATTCAAACACATATGTTATCCTATGATAACGAAACAATTATACAAATTTTTCAGAATCGGAAGCGTACCTCCTGCCATGGTAAATTTCTGCGATTCGGAAATAAGCTGCTGTGATTCTTCACCGAGAAGATCGTCCTCGTCAATATTGAAATCCAGTGCTTCCAAAATGCGCACTGAAACCTTTGATGGGATGGGTTCTGAATTCAGTGAATTTTGGGGACCAGTTTTCTGTGTTTGTGAATGCTTGAATGTACATGTGTTTCCATCAAACACAAAGTTGGCCTTTTATATTAATTGTCAAAAAGACAATTATGCCCTTATAAAGTGTTAGACCATTTTACCCTTATGAGAATATTAAAATTACCTTAATTTGCAAATTCAATTCTAACATTCTCCCACTTGGTCTTACACTTTATAACATTATCCACTACAACCTTAATGTTTAAATAGAAATTAAAATTGTGCGAATCATAGCGGTAGGTCCCTATAAATCAGGTATTACCTTCCATGTATCACAACACAATTCCTCTTTCTAAATAAACTCAAATGTGGATCCAAACTTTATGAATAAACCTCAAATGTTTATTCCTGGTCCTGCATAATGTTTGTTTTCTCTCAACATAAATGTATACAACTCAATGAGAAACAAACCAACAGAGTCAATTACATAAATATGTAAATTACAACTCATAAACATAAATTGTTACGAAGTCCCAAAAGTACAACATGATCTCTGAAAACCTTAGGTGGCATGCCTTTTGTCAGAGAATCAGCAACCATCTGCTCAGTCCGAATGTGTTCTATGAGCACTTCCTTAGCTTTTATGTGCTCTCTGATTGCTAAATACTTAATGTCGATATGTTTGCTTCGACTCCCACTTTTATTGTTTTTAGCAAAGAACACGGCAGCAGAGTTGTCATAGTACAACTTTATTGGCCTCGAAATGGACTCAATGATTTTCAGTCCAGAAATGAAACTTCGTAACCAGATACCCTGTGCAGTAGCCTCAAAACAAGCAACAAACTCAGCTTCCATGGTAGAAGAACCAAAGATTGTTTTGCACTTCTCCATGAAATGGCTCATTCGGCTAGGCAAAACACATAACCAGATGTTGATTTACGAGAATCAACGCAACCAGCGAAGTCTGAGTCTGAATATCCAACAACTTCTAGATTGTCAGATCTCCTGTATGTAAGCATCAAATCCTTTGTACCCTGGAGATATCTCATAACTTTCTTTGCAGCTCTCCAGTGATCCAGGCCAGGATTACTCTGAAATCTTCCCAACACCCCAACTGCAAAAGCAATGTCGGGTCGGGTACAAACCTGAGCATACATCAAACTTCCTACCGCCGAAGCGTATGGAATGTTTGCCATTTGTTCCTTTTCAAAATCAAACTTTGGACATTGTTCCAAGGTCAATCTGTCACCCTTCACAATGGGTGCAACACTCGATGAACAGTCTTTCATCCGAAATCTCTCTAGAACTTTATTGATATAGGCTTCCTGAGATAGCCCCAAAACATGACGGGATCTATCCCTATGAATCTTAATGCCAATGACATAAGACGCCTCACCCATATCTTTCATATCAAAGTTTTGAGAGAGAAACTGTTTCACCTCATGTAACAACCCCAAATCATTGGTTGCAAGTAAAATATCATCAACATACAACACAAGGAAGATGATTTTGCTCCCACTGATGTTTTCAACGAAACCAAATGAAGAAATAACATCATGAAATCTTAAATACCATTGTCGTGAGGCCTGCTTAAGCCCGTATATGGACTTTTTCAGCTTGCACACCAAATTCTCACCACTACTTGAAACAAACCCATCAGGTTGTCTCATATATACTTCTTCATGTAGATCCCCATTCAGAAATGTCGTTTTCACATCCATTTGGTGTAAATCAAAATCAAAATGGGCAATCAATGCCATTATGATGCGGAAGGAATCTTTCTTGGAAACAGGAGAAAAAGTCTCCTTATAATCAATTCCTTCCCTCTGAGTGAACCCTCTGGCAACGAGACGGGCCTTGTATCGCTCAATATTGCCATTGGAATCCCTTTTGGTCTTGAAGACCCATTTACAACTTATAGGTTTCTTTCCAATAGGCAATTCAACAAGGTCCCAAACTTGGTTATGTGCCATCGAATCCATTTCATCTTTCATAGCATTATACCACAAATCAGATTTATCACTATCAATGGCTTGTGAAAACGACTCAGGATCATTATCAGTAGTGGTGTCATAGTCAGATTCTTGTAGATACACTATATAATCAGTAGGAATTGCCGATTTTCTAACTCTAGTAGATCTCCTTAAAGTTGGTTCAACAGCCTCTGGTTGAGTCTGTTGCACAACAGGTTGATCCTCTTGAAGAGGATCTTCACCATGATCTTCTAAAGTTATTTCCGGAAGATGTGGCTCAGGTATAGTTGGTTCCTCTATGTTCATTCTTGTTGGACGAACAACCAACAACCTACTTGATGAGGGAGCACCTGTATCAGGGATCGTGTCCCTGGTTCGATCAGAATCCTCAGGGATCAAGTCCCTGAGTCGATCACTCCCACTAACCACATCATTCTCTAAAAATTTTGCATTCCTTGATTCGACAATCCTACTAGAATGGTTTGGACAATAAAACCTGTATCCCTTGGATTTCTCAGCATATCCAATGAAAAATGCACTTATTGTTCGTGGATCCAATTTCCTCTCATGTGGATTATAAACTCTGACCTCAGCGGGGCAACCCCAAATGCGTAAATGTTTTAAACTCGGTTTCCAACCTTTCCATAACTCAAATGGCGTTCTGGGAACAGCCTTGGTTGGAACTCTGTTTAAAATATACGCTGCTGTTTTAAGAGCTTCAGGCCACAGAGAGTAAGGTAATCTGGAGTTACTCAGCATACTCCTTACCATATCCAACAATGTCCTATTTCTTCTTTCTGCAACACCGTTCTGAGATGGTGTGCCAGGCAAGGTGTATTGAGCAACAATACCTTGCTCCTGAAGAAATTTCGCAAATGGACCAAGTGCTTGTCCAGAACCCGTGTATCTACCATAATATTCACCACCACGGTCAGATCTCACTATCTTTATTTGTTTACCACATTGTTTCTCTACTTCTGCTTTATATATTTTAAAAGCATCCAACGCTTCGTCCTTGTTATGAAGCATGTAGAGATACATAAATCTAGTGTGATCATCAATAAATGTGATGAAATATTTCTGACCTACAGAACTCAAATCAGGGCAACAGATATCAGTATGTATGATTTCTAATATCTCACTACTCCTATTGGCATTTTTCTTTGACTTGTTAGTCTGCTTACCTTTAATGCAGTCTATACAAGTATCGAAATCAGTAAAGTCAAGATTTTCCAGAATATCTGAATTTACCAATCTCTTAATTCTATCAATGGAGATATGACCCAATCTCCTATGCCATAAGAGTGACGAATTCTCATTCATGACACAACGTTTAATACCAACCGATTCATGTGAAGCTGCCAAACTATATGGAACATTACTCAAATTTAATTTAAACAGACCATCACACAGTGTACCACAACCAATAACATTAGAATTCTTAAACAATTTCATAGAATTCCCAGAAAAGTTAAAGGTGTATCCAAAAGGTACAAGTCGTGATACAGATATCAAATTCCTAGAAAAACTAGGAATATAAAATGTCCTGTCTAAAATTAAATCATATCCAGTATTTAGAATCAATCTACATGTTCCAACAGCTTCAACTCGTGAAGGCATCTGATTTCCAGAATAGATGCAGCTTTCACTTTCCAATGGTTTCCTTTGGTTTAGAAAACCCTGCAAGGTATTCGCAACATGGATTGTAGAACCAGAATCAATCCACCAGTCATTATGAGAAATACAGATATTAGATTCATAACAGACCAAAGATTGGAGATTACCTTTCTTCTCGAGCCAAACCTGCCTTTTAGGACAGTCCTTCCTCACATGTCCCTTCTTTTTACAGAAGAAACAGCGCAAACCATCTTTTTAACAACAGTAGCAGGCGCATGCATCTTCGCTTTTCCTTTAGTTTTCTTGCTCGAAGATGCTTTGCTCGATCCAGTAGCCAAATGCACACCCTCAGTCTCCTCCTGTAAGAGCCTCCCCTCCTCTTGAACACACATGGTCAATAACTCATTAATAGACCATTTATCCTTATGTGTGTTATAAGAGATCTTAAATGGGTTATACTGATGAGGCAGAGAGCTAAGGATGTACTGCACCTGGAAGTCATCAGCAATTTCCATCTTTAAGGACCTCAGCTTACTAAATATGTCCCTCAGCTGCATAATATGCTCACGAACGCCCTTAATGCCCGTGAGCTTCAAAGAAGTAAGTTTATTGATGAGGGTAGCTCCTAATGCCTTGTCAGATGTCAAGAATTGAGCTTCAATAGCATTCATCAGCTCTTTGACATTCTCACACTCCGGAATCGAACCACGAATGCTAGTCGTAATGCGAGATTTGATAAACATCATGCTCAATCGGTTGGATCGCTCCCACCGTTCATATAACTTAACTTGAGCCTCACTACTAGCATTTGTCACTGCAGGTGGCTCATCCATACGGAGTGCATAGTCAAGGTCCATACACCCCAAATACAATAAAACTTGCTCTTTCCATACAGCATAATTATCACCATTCAACATTGGAACATTATCAGTCATATACATAACTTGTCGCTCAGCTGTAATTTAAAAAATACAAACATGCTTACAATTAATAAGAGGCATATCCCATCAACATTAATGATTAATCTACCAATGCAAATTAATCTGAATTAAACAAGAATCGCATATCATAATATCTCCCTGTGGGCAAAGACATTACATATAATGATTCTTAACAGTAATTGATGAAACTATAAATTAATAATATTCCCTAATGCCTGTGGGCTAATCAAGGAATAAAATTAATTTACATTTCACCCTAATTAATCATGAAATACAATGTTCCCTGTGGGTAAAACATTGCATTACCATGCTTAACTAGAATTTCGATGCCATCACAAACATAATGCATATATTTCAATAATAAAGATGCTGTGGCTACTCTAAATCATCAAAATATACACCGATAAACAGTATAAATGTGAAAAATTAACAAATATGAGCACGTTTCAACATATAAACCCATAAAAGAACATGAAATTCGATATTCAGAAGCAAAAACACGCTGCTAAGGAGGTGCACGCCCTTTCACGCGCCACCAGAAGAAGCACACGCGCCTCCACGCGCCGGTCACGCACTGCCACGCGCCTACACGCGCGCACACGCGCTTCACCCTTCCGGTCAAAGATGTTGACTGGTCAACAGTCAAAGATGTTGACTGGTCAACGGTCAACCTTTGACTGGTCAACGGTCAAACGTTGACCGGTCAAAAGTCGGCCCTGGATTCCGGTTCGGGTTGACCCGAATTGAATGGGTCGGGTTGACCCGGTTCGACCCGAAAACATTGGGTTGGGCTGACCCGATTCGGTCCAATGAGTTGGCACATGCATGGAGTTAACTCACCGAGTCAACTCGACGTTTTAACTCACTCAACTCAACAGTCAACTCACCCAAATAAAATAATTTAAAATATAATATTATTTTTATTAAAACTATTCCACTGCCGCTTCAAATTCAAACACATGCGCAAAATACTGCAGCCATTTATTAAAAAACAATGCGTTCCTTTTCTTAAAATTGCAGCAGCCGTTTTTCTTTAATTAAAATTTATTTATACATTTAAAATTCAGCCGCCACATTTATTCAGCAAACAGTCGTTACTTTTTCAAAAAATTGAAACGGCAGCAATTTTGGGCACGCAAAAGTCGGGTAACCAATAAACAAACCGGGTCAAACTAACGGGTTAAAAAACCCAGCAAACAAAATTCGAATTTCAGCCAAATTGCAGCATATTCCGACCACGATTCCGGCAATTGGGTGAGGGGAAATAATGCAAATGGGCTCGTAAATGAAACCCAGCAGCCAAAATTTCCTAACACCACCGTTTGAGCCGTCGTTTACGGTGGTCAGAACCAAAACGCATCAATTCGGGTTCAATTCGTGCTCGGAAAACAAAAATTTTTCACAACCACACTAATTTGATGTTGAATTTCATTTATATGGCATCAATTTCATTCAATCAACATCAAAAGCACAAAAGCCCCAATTTTGTCTCAAGAACCCTAATTTTTCCAAATCAAAAATTAAGGCAGAAAATTGAATCCAGGCAGGAAATATATGGCTCTGATACCAAATGTAAGCCATTCAAACACATATGTTATCCTATGATAACGAAACAATTATACAAATTTTCAGAATCGGAAGCGTACCTCCTGCCATGGTAAATTTCTGCGATTCAGAAATAAGCTGCTGTGATTCTTCACGGAGAAGATCGTCCTCGTCAATATTGAAATCCAGTGCTTCCAAAATGCGCACTGAAACCTTTGATGGGATGGGTTCTGAATTCAGTGGATTTTGGGGACCAGTTTTCTGTGTTTGTGAATGCTTGAATGTACATGTGTTTCCATCAAACACAAAGTTGGCCTTTTATATTAATTGTCAAAAAGACAATTATGCCCTTATAAAGTGTTAGACCATTTTACCCTTATGAGAATATTAAAATTACTTTAATTTGCAAATTCAATTCTAACATCTCTTTCATTTTTGGTAAAAGTGGCTAGATCTGATTGTCTTTGTCATTAAACATGATCGAAAACGGTAAAAAATGGTCGGTTTTGATTCTAACGACCATTTCCAACCACGGTTGATGGTCGTCTTTGTCAAAAGTGGAGGCGATCGATTTGGTCTTCTTTGTTAAACGAGGAGGCAAGATTTGGCCACCCGATTTATTTATCGGCGGCCGCCACCATTAGCGTTAATGACTGTTTTTAATTTTAATTTTTTAATAATTTTATTTTTTATTTGAATATTAAATTATATTTTTATTATATTTATTTTTTGTAATGAGAGTTGTTTAGTCATTTTACCAAAAAAGTTAGAAAAAATGGATGAGAAACGGCCAAGGGTGGGTGTTTAGGTTTTCTAAAGTTAGAGGGTGAATTATGGTTCAACAAACCTTGGGTGGAAATAAATATTTGGCCGAACAATTATGGCACTCGTTCGGCTCATCTTCTAAGCACTTGTAGCCCAAATTTTATCAGAACTACACTTCATTTAGGAGTAAACACTATATCTTCGCAAGGCTTGGCTTTAAAACACTATTTCACACCTATCAGACATAAACAACATTTTTGTTAATATAAATTCAAACTTTGTTTAAAAAATAACAGTATAAAGGCAAATTAATAATTTAATTATCTATAAATTAAAAAAAAAGTTAATTGACAATTCCCACCAAATGTTTCCGTAAATGATTATGCACCCCTGAAAGTTTAAACCTAATACCCACTTTGCTCTATGAAAAGACTAAAATACCCTTTATCAAAATCAATAATATTAATATTAAAATAAATTTAAATAAAATAATATTAAAAATAAAATTATAATAAAAATCAATAAATTAATAAAATATTAATAAAATAAAATAAACATTAAAAAGTAGTGGCAGTGGTCGATGTTAACATTACCAAGTGACCTGATTTAACTATCTCGATAGTGAAGGTGGTCAGATTTGGCAAAGACGTCCAAATCTGGCGAAGGAGGTCAGATCTAACCACCTTAATTGCCGAAAGTATATTCTCGACAGTAAAGACGAATGATTTGATTACCTTCACCAAATCTTTTGGCTGCCTAGTCTAGCCAGCCGATTTAAAGAACCAAATCTGAACTGCATTTATCAAGCTTCTACTCACCTGTACTGGCGTTTAACGCTAGCTTATCAAGCAAATACAATAATACTATTGGCAACGTATTTAATGCTAATATTTATTTTATTTTTTAAATTTTAAATAATTTATTAATTTTAAATTATTATTTTAATATTATTTTTATTTTTTAAAATATATATTTTAATTATTTTTATAAAATTTATTTTTAATTTTTATTCAAAAAGACAAAAATATCCCTTTAACTTTAGTCAATAGGTGAATACTAGTTTTTAAAACTTTCATGGGTGAGAGTTTGTCATTTAAGGAAACCTTGAGTGGGAATATTTTGTTTGACCCAAAAAAAAAACTACTGTAAAGATTAGAATCAAAGGTATTAAACATGACAAATTTAACATTGAAAAAGTATTAAAAGTTCACATATTAATCTCTAAAGGCTTTTCAAACTTTATATATTTTGAAACTATTATATAATACAAATAATTATAATATGATATTTACACTTATAATCTTGTATCTTGTTCAATTTTTTAAAAGTATAATTATCATTTCTGAGATTATAAGAGGCAGTCTAATAGTTCAAAAAATTTTAAAAGACTCAAAATTTTTGTATCTCTATTAACCCCTCAAAATTTGTAAAAATGCTTTTGATATTTTCAAAAATTATAATTTATCTTTTAATATATGGTTGTATAACAAGGACACTTTTGTCTGCAGAAATATCGAAAAAAAATAGATGAGGCTTAAAAAAAAAGAGAAATAAGTCATTTATTCTACAATTTAAATATTTAAAGAGTTTGCCTTTATTTTTTTGTTAATTTAAGATTATATGATGATTCAAAAAGTGGAACAGTAGGGATAAAATAATAATTTTACTTTCTAATATTATTTTTCCTTCTGAACTGCAGCTGCTGAAAGAAAGAGCACACAGAAGCTGCCACTAATGACCCTAATTTCCTCAGTTTCTCTCGTTCAAAAGCCTAATTTCCACAACAACTCCATTTTTAATGTTTGGATGCCCGAAGATAAAGACAAACAATGAAAGAGCAAAGAAGTTGGTGAATACGCTCCTGCAATTCAAAGTATAAAGTCAAACCGAATTTTTTAACAAATTTTTTAATATAAATTATTAATAATATTGTTTTAATCAATTTAAATATAATTTTTTAAAGTTGGCAAGCTCCACGAGTTAAACCGCCCTTGAGTATGAGCCAAATTTTAAATTTTGATTGAGTTGTGAGAGCAAAGAAGGCGTCACTGATGACCCTAATCTCAGGATTCCTCTCATTGAAAAGCTTAATTTTCACCAACCACTCCGTTTTTAAATTTTGAGAGAGGACATAGCATGACCACTTGCAATTGGAATTCATATTTTATATGATAACATCGTTGTAAAGGCAGGATGCTTGGCAATTACCTAACGACCACCACTCTTAGAGGATAGAGGTAAACAATGAAAAAGCAAAGCAACCGCCACTCAGGGTCCTAATTTCTATATATACAGAGCAGGCTTGATCAAATTTTCTCATTCAAAAGCACGTTTGTCAGAGATGGATCCAATAAGCATCCAAGTTAGTCCTCAAGAGTATTTTCAAGTAAGTTTCTGTTTTCTCTTTCATGTTAAATCTATTTCAATGATCTCCTGTTTTCTCTTTCTCATGTGTGTGTAATTCACGCAGCTACGAAAGTTAAAAATCAGCGAAGAAATGAAGTGTTTGAAAGATTTTGCAGAGCGGTACAACAGTAAGCCAGAAATGGTTGGACTGATGGATGAAATCAAGAACTATCTCCAATCTCTTCGACAAGATGTTCAGGTAACCTTACATACTAACATGTTTACAACTCTTGTTCACCTTTCATTTCTTTTCAAGAAATTATTCTCAATCAGCAGCGGAACCAGATAAAGATTGATGAGATCAAATTCTTTTGAAATGAATTTTTATTATAGCATGACAAAGTTTCTTATTTCCTTATTTTTCATTGAATATGGTAAGGATATTGAATCTCTAGTGAAACGTGGAGAACCACCTGCATCGTCCAACCTCAATGGAACAGATCTGCACCGTAGACAGGTTCCTTTTTACTCTCTTTATATTATATGTATGAAAGAATTCAAAGTCAGAGATGCTTCAAATACACGCAAACACACACACACACACTCAATAATCCTTGGCATTCTTAGCCAATTATGTCTGTGTAATTGCTAGCAAACTATTGCTTATTAGGTAATAGAGTTGTTTGCATATTAACAGGGAATCACTCAACAAAATTTCTATTTTAAACCTACTTTAAATCAAGAGAGTGAGGCGGCGATCAATCCAAGTGTGGAGAGCTCATCAGGTACTAAAAAAAGAAAGTTGAAGTCAAAGGTTTGGGAGGACTTCGAAAAATATGTAGGCAAAGATGGAAAGGAAAGGGCTAGGTGTATACATTGTGACAAAGACTTTGTAGGATCAAGTAAGAGTGGAACCACACATCTCAAAAATCACTTAAAAAGTTGTCCACGTTTGAGAAATTCAAGTGTAGCTGTAGATAAAGAAAAAGAGAAAAGTGTGATTGATCCAAATTCGAATGACTCTAATTTGATACAAAAGATTATTAAGTATGGGTTAAACGGCATTAAGAGCGATATTCTTAATGTTTACGAGCAAGAGAAGCATAAACTTCATGAATATTTAGATCAACTCCATTTTTATTTTAATCTAACAATTGAGTGGAATGAATTATGCTGTGAGTTTTGGGTAATAAGAATCTGGTTTCTTGATGATAGTTGGAAATTGAGAAGCAAGATTATTTTTGTGAAGGAATATGTAGATGAAGATGATACCATTGAAACTATTAAGTCTGTGCTTGTGGATTGGAACATGCACAAAAACATATGCTCTGTGTTTTTTGACAATGATTTTTTAGAAGAAATTGAGAATATGAGTTGTTGGATTAAGGAACAAAGTTCATTTCCTTTCATGGAGACACAAGAATTGGATTTTGTTGGTTTATTATGTGTCTTTCAAAACCCCTTACCTGAGAGTCAATTAACCAAACCATCGCATCGTAAAATTTTGGATGAAGCGAAGAGGCTTCGAGACTACGTCAATACATCATCAAATGTCCAAAAATTTTATCGTGCCGTTCAAACAGCTTTGTCCATGGGCAAAATAGTGACTTTCCAAAGTGTTCCTGACTCTTCAGACACAGATGTTAATCTGCTTAAATGGGCGATGGGATGTAAAGAGGCATTTTGTGAATTGGAGCACATAGATCCTGATTTCAAGTTTATCAATTTTATAAAAGAGGATTGGGATGATGCAATTTTATTGTTTAGCTGTGAGCAAGTGTTTGTGGATTGGGCACAACAAATTGACCACTTGCTGGAGGATTCGGATAAATCTGCGAATATGCATGTCCAAATAGTTGGTGACATCTTTTTAAAATTGGTTCAGTTGGGAAAAAGTGATAACTATTATATTGGCCAAGTTGCATCAGAATGGGCAAAATCTTTGAGTGAATTTGGGAAGAGTCATAGGTTGTTTTTTGAAATCAGAGTCATTTTAGATCCACGATGATGCTATGACATACTTTCAAAGAGTAATCGATAATGTTAAGAATATTTATAAAGAATATATAAAGGGCATGTCATCATCCTCTTCAAGTCAAAACTATAACATTTTGATTGAATCAGAATTTGATTACTATTTGAGAGATGAGCATCATCAAGAAGATGAAGGGTTTGATATTCTACAATGGTGGTGTGACAATTCTTCAAATTTTCCTATGCTAGCTAAAATGGCTCGGGATTTCTTATCAATACCTCGTAAATCTCTTCGCACAGGTTCTTCCTTGCGGAAAGAAATTTATGTCACTTGTGATCAGCTTGATGATGATTTTAAGTCCAAATTGGCATGTACGAAAATTTGGTTGAACCTATATAATTAATTGTACCATGTCATTTTATAGCTTAATTGTTGTTTAGATATACTATTATATCTTCCAACATTTATCATATTATCTTATATATTGTTATATGAAGGATGAAAACCTATATAATTAATTAAAGACATATTAATTAAAATCATTAATTTAAAATTTTTATAACAATTCAGAAAATACCCTAAAAAGGAAAGGAATCGAAATTATGTTAAATGAATTAAATCTTAATTTTTTAATTACTCCATATATAAAAATATATTCACATTAATATCAAAATTAAAAATAGGAAAGCAAAATTGTCTCTCATTTTTATCTATCCCTGTTCACAAAACAACTTTTTCACAGAATTTAATTCAAAAGGTTTCACCCCTAATATATATATATATATATATGACTTTAAATTCAATTCAACATAATCTGTTTAAGTTGGTTGGAGACAAAATCATGAAAGATTCCAAATATTGGATTGACTCAAAGTTTGTATGGAAAAGCTATTGAGCTTCACTTTAAACTCTTACATAACCAAGCCCTAGACTCCGACCTCGGCCTCTCTGGCCAATTATGCTTCAATCTCCTCTATAAAGCGAACGATGTTGTTTTGGTCTCCACGGATATATAAAAAAATACACCTACCTTCGTTTGTTAATTAGCTTGTAATCTCGTAATTTATTGATTCATTCATTTTAGATATCGATCTTAATCAATATTCGTTTGAAAGAGTTCTTTTATATCCTTTATATAAACGACTAGCTTTAGCTTTGGTTCGTTTGGTGAGTTGGAGGGCGTTTGTTGGACGTATAATGACAGTGTCGTTTCGGTTCATGAAGATCGTTTGTTGAAAGAGAGAGAAGAGTTGTGAAATAAATTAGTTTTGAATAAATGAGTTGAATTGGTCAATGTAAGCCGTAATTACTTGTAGTGTATTTGATACATTATTAGTAAATAAGTAATCTGAGAAGGAATTTCATTTTTCTATTTGAGTTTGACTTAATTAAAGATAAGTTGTTCATTTGTAGTTTGTTGAAATGGATTCGATTCAGGTTGGATCTAATCCACAATTGGGCTTAAACAAGTCCATTTTGAGTTGGAGTCTACCTTGGTAGCTCAACTTGAGACAGACTTATCTTTTCTTTTCGGTAACATTATTTATCCTGCTTGGTAAAACTATTCACCATTCTGATGATACTATTGAATCCACCCTAGTAGTTTGGATCGAAGATGAATAACTGGCTGAACCTTTAACTTTGCTTAAGTCACGCTTTTCTCCAGTCTATCTCTCTAAATTTCATTATAAATCTTTGAAAGAGTGTTTGAGTTTAATTTTTATATCAGCCTCGCAAAGGTAAATTTAATTTTTGTATTCATAATCTAAAACTCAATCACACAATCCTGTGAAATTAGCGGTTGAACGAAATTTCGTAAAACTAATATAAATGGTGCAATCTTTTATATCAAAACTAGTATAAAAATGTGAAATATTTTGTATCAAAACTATTGTATCTTCTGAGTTTGAAGATAATAATAAAAAAAAAAACTTTAAGTAGGATTACTTTGAAAAGTAAACATAGGAGGCTTGATGAGAAACTTCGAACTTCTCTCTTTATTTGGTTTTTACGCCCATAAAACCCACACTGGGGCAAAATTGAAGGGGTTGGGCCTGCCTTGTCCACACCGCATCACGTGCTCAAATTTGAAGAAAAAAATATTATTTATTTTATTGTATAAAAATTCGTGTCCTCTGTTTCACGACAACAAAACTAATCCCATAGAATGATCTCACCCGTCCACGTTTCAATCATCTAAAATCATTGGAAACTGTATTTTGTTATTGGGTCCCACTCTTTCCTATCCCCTTTCCCTATCGCTCATCCGACGGCCAATAACCAAATCATCTTCTCTCTCTTCTGCTCCTTGAGTCACATGATTATTTGTTGTTATTATTCCATATATGATTTTTTTTTATTAGCATAATAATAATAACAATAATATATTTATTCAATACCAAATTGAGATAAATATTTTAAAATTTTTTAACATTATGCATAATATATTTTCACGAGGGGTTCTTGGAATTTTTTGTAACTTTTTATAATAATTTAATTATTTATATACTTTTAAAAATAATAATAAATATATAAATAATTATTTTTTAATTCGAATAAATAAACATGATGGTGGAAATAATTTGGAGTAATTTAATCAATAAATCATGACTATCACTTATGAAAATCAAAATCTATCAAACCCTCTATATTCAAACACAATTTCATCGACAACGTGAATCACCCAAACCCATTAAAACTGTCTATTTGATTTATTGGTTGAATAACGTCGTTGTTATTGATCCATAATAATTTAATGTATAGATAATATAATAATATTATTTTAACAACATCGATGTCGTCCTACCCTTATGGTCTCCTCTCAAGCACCCTCATCATGTCATCGAAGTCTTGCTACCAAATAAATATCTCATACATTTAACCTATTCAATGTAAACCATAACTCTACATCAAAGTTCACTCTAATTACCTTTTATAACATAATGGAGTATGACTGTATTCAATCGAATATAGATTCTTATAAATATTAAAAAAAAAACACTTTCAAAAACTTATTATTTTTAAAAGTTTTTTCTACTCCTTCAAATCTAGACTCCCTCGATGCCCATGTATAGTTACTTGCACTTTAAAGTGGGGTTGTGCTAGAAATTCGGAGTTGCCAAATGTTGCTTCATGTTTCTATTTATCCATGGGCACGTCTAGGCATAACCCACTTCCACAACATGGGTCGTGCTTATCCATGTGTTGGTGCAGTCCATTGCCACAATATGGGTCATACTTGCCCACGTATTGGTGAAGTCCACTACCGCCACAACTTATTAGGGAAGATTCTCATTAAATGATGAGGCAAAATCCACAAATGCCAGCAATAAAGCCCATCACGCCTTTAAAAGAGTTCAAGATTGGCCACAGTGAAAGGGCAATTTCGTCGAGCAAGTGGCATGCTTGGACAGGGTTTATGTATTGTACATGAATGAAGTAATTTTCATATAGATGAGACTCAAATGTGTAAATACTTAGCATTTTGTTGGATGAATATGTTTATTTATTGCAGTTCTTTAATCAAAATCTAAGACTAAAAGTTCTTGGCTGTTAATGTCAAATACGCAAGAACCAATGTTTGATAACAGAAAGTATTTTCAGGTATTGCTAATTCTAACTCAATCTCCAAATAATTTGATGAGATCACAAGTGCAAGGATTGTGACGTGGATTTTATGTTGTTAAAATCCAAATAATTTCACAAGTCCAAATAATTTGATAACAGAAGATGCATGTATTTATCGTTAAAATCTCTTTTACTCAAATTAAATCATACATAATTTCACGCACATCATCATATGAAAATACTTGTTGAATATTGTAAAAACACTATGAAACAACCATCTTACTTACTTGGTCGCTAAGATTTTGAAGATTCGATATTGTTTACTCACTTGAATAACATTGCTGAAAACACCTCTCTGTTCGTTGGAACAACAGGTTAGACTCTTTTTTAAGAATTGGATAAAGGTGAGCTCTAAAATGATGAGATATGATTCCTTATATCTCGATTATGTGCCTTTTATAAATGGTCAAAGGACTTATTCTCATGCATAATTTGAGACAGGGACAAAGTGTCATGCCGAAGGTTTCAAAAACCCAGTCTCTTATCATTGGAAACATTTTTAATAATCTTTATACTAAAATGATTAGAATTCCCTTTTAAAAATTAAAAATTTATAATAAAATTAAAAAATAATTTTTAAATATAAAATTTAAAAAAAAAATTAAAAATTTTTTAAAAATTTTAAAATTAAAAAACAACAACCAGCCACCGCCGCTAGTGCCGACAGCGGTGACTGTCACTAACAAAACCAAGTGGCCGTTTCCGATCACTTGGTGGAGGCGGCTCTGGTCACCTCCAGTTTTAGAAGAGGTGGTCATATCTGACCGTCTCCAGTAGAAAGAAAGGTTGAAAACGGTCGATGAGATCAAAACTAACCCTTTTCGATCTTTTTCGACTGATCTTTCTAGCGGAGGTGGCCAGATTTGGCCACCTCTGCCTAAACTAGACCAAACGGGGAGGCCAGACCAGATGGTCGAAAACAGCCACCTGACTTTGTTAGCAACAGCCGCTTGGCTTTGTTAGCGACGACCACAGCCATCGACACTGGTGACGGTGGCTGGTTGCTTTTTTTAAAAGTTAAAATTTTTTAAAATATTCTTAAAATTTTTTAAATTTTATATTTATATAAAATTTATTTTTTTATTATTTTATAAAATTTTATCTCAAAATGATAAAATTATCCCTAAATAATTATTGTTCATTATTATATTTAATATTAAATTTTATCAAATGATGGGAGACTGGGTTTTAAAACCTTGGAAGTGGGACTTTGCCCCCGCCTCAAACTATGGGTGGGAATAAGTCCTTTGGCCTTTATAAATTTCAAACTATGACCAGTTGTATAAGTGTGCATCTTGTGCTACACCTTGTTGAATGTAACCTTTTTGAGAAGTCTCTTTTAATGGTGCACGACAGCAAGGGGATGTGTTCTCTACTTTTAGCCAATTTGGGTTCTTTATTAGCTTTTTTGATATAATTTTTCATACCATATGTTTTTCCTATTATTGATTTTCCTTTTATATATGATTTTATTTCTTCGGACATTCATAGGACTTAGGCATAAATTTAGTCATTTATCAATAGACAATATGCATAAAAATTATTCTATTTAACTTTTGACAAATGATATCAATAAATTGATATATATTATTGATAGGATTGATTTTATTGTAAGTTATATTGAGTTTATCCACATTAGGGTGCTCAGGTTTGTTTAAAATAAATTTAATTATCAAATTTAAGGTAGAAAATTATTTTTTTCAATAGTCAAATGACATGATAAAAATACAACTATTAATCTACATTTTTTGAATGAGAGATGCCTTTTGCATATCAAGACGTGGGTTATAAATTATTATAAAAAAAAATTAACTTAAATTACAAGTAGAGTTAAAATCGAGTTGAATATATTTAAGTTTATTTTTTATTTCGACTTAAACGAGCTTGAAAACGAACTATCATGACTTGAACTTGAATTCGAACATCTATAACATTGAAAATTTTTAAACTTAAACTTGAATTATACAAATCAAACACAAGTTTAATTCGTGAATTTGAATTGAATTTTTTAATTATATTTTTTAATAAATTATAAATACGTTTATGTCTCTAATAAGTCATAATAAATCTTTTACCTTAGCAAAACACAATAAATATATTTATGTTTTCAACAAGTTATAATAAATATATATATACATTTCTAATAAGTTATAATATAGTTATTTACATTTTCAATAAATTATATAAATATATTTATTTTTAATAAATTATAATAAATACTTTTATTATAAATTAATAAATGAAACAAACCAAATTTGAGATGACTGTTGAACTTAAACTTTGCGTATATAAAAATTCACCAAACTCAAGCATTCTTTGAATTGAGTTTAAGTTTGATTTGATTTGAATGTAACCTTAGTTACCGATAAAAACTTTTATTTTTAAGAGAAATAACAATATGTAATGTTAGTGATGAAGGTCGGCTTCAATTTTTGAGAACCCATCGCGATAATAATTAGGCCAAAGGGCATATTACCACCCAAGGTTGGCTGAAAAGATAAAATCTCACCCTCTAATTTTTAAAAACTCAAACACCCATCTGTTGACCAAGGTCAATAGTTAAGTTTAACGATCAACCATTAAAATTAACGATCAGAAAGGTATTTAAACTTTTATTACAAAAAAAAATTTAAAAATAATAAAATAAAATTTATTAAAATATTAAAATAAATTATAAAAATTTTCAAAAGAAAAAAAAAAAAGAAAGTAGACATCGTTCTAGGCAGCGTTGTTGGCGACAGTGGTGCCCTATAAAAGAACCAAGAGGCTTGAAACAGCCTCCTAATTCATAGGATAGCTAGAGCTAGCCACTCCATTTGGCGAAGAAGATTAGATCAATCTCCTCCATTTTTGGTAAAATTGGCTAGATCTGATTGTCTTTGCTATTAAATATGATCGAAAACGATAAAAAATAGTCAGTTTTGACTCTAACGACCATTTCCAACCACGGTTGATGGTCGTCTTCGCCAAAAGTGGAGGCGATCGATCTTGTCTCCTTCGTTAAACGAGGAGGCAAGATTTGGCCACCCGATTTATTTATCGACGGCCGCCACCATTAGCATTAATGACTGTTTTTAATTTTATTTTTTAAATTTTTTAATAATTTTATTTTTTATTTGAATATTAAATTATATTTTTATTATATTTATTTTTTGTAATGAGAGTTGTTTAGTCATTTTACCAAAAAAGTTAGAAAAAATGAATGATAAACGGCCAAGGTGGGTGTTTAGGTTTTTTAAAGTTAGAGGGTGCTTTCATTCCAACAAACCTTGGGTGGAAAATGAAATTTGGCCGAACAATTATGGCACTCGTTCGGCTCATCTTCTAAGCACTTGTAGCCCAAATTTTATCAGAACTACACTTCATTTAGGAGTAAATACTCTTATCTTCACAAGGCTTGGCTTTAAAACACTATTTCACACCTATCAGACATAAACAACATTTTTGTTAATATAAATTCAAACTTTGTTTAAAAAATAACAGTATAAAGGCAAATTAATAATTTACTTATCTATAAATTAAAAAAAAAAGCCAATTACTAATTCCCACCCAAGATTTCCATAAATGATATGCACCCCTGAAAGTTTAAAAACCTAATACCCACCCTTGCTCTATGAAAAGATTAAAATACCCTTTATCAAAATCAATAATATTAATATTAAAGTAAATTTAAATAAAATAATATTAAAAATAAAATTATAATAAAAATCAATAAATTAATAAAATATTAATAAAATAAAATAAACATTAAAAAGTAGTGACAGTGGCCGATGTTAACATTATCAAGTGGCTTGATTTAACTATCTCGATAGTGAAGGTGGTCAGATTTGACAAAGACGCCCAAATCTGGCGAAGGAGGCCAGATCTAGCGCCTTACCTGTCGTTTCGAGCATTCTCGGATGGTAGAGACGACTAGATTTGACTACCTTTACTAGATCTTTGGCGAAGAAGGCGTCACTGATGACCCTAATCTCATGATTCCTCTCATTGAAAAGCTTAATTTCCACCTACCACTCCGTTTTTAAATTTTTAGAGAGGATAAAGAATGACCACTTGCAATTGGAATTCATATTTTATATGATAACATCGTTGTAAAGGCAAGATGCTTGGCAATTACCTAACGACCACCACTCTTAGAGGATAAAGTTAAACAATGAAAAAGCAAAGCAACCGCCACTCAGGGTCCTAATTTCTATATATACAGTGCAGGCTTGATCAAATTTTCTCATTCAAAAGCACGTTTGTCAGAGATGGATCTAATAAGCATTCAAGTTAGTCCTCGAGAGTATTTTCAAGTAAGTATCTGTTTTCTCTTAAATGTTAAATCAATTTCAATGATCTCCTGTTTTCTCTTTCTCATGTGTGTGTAATTCATGCAGCTACGAAGGTTAAAAATCAGCGAAGAAATGAAGTGTTTGAAAGATTTTGCAGAGCGGTACAACAGTAAGCCAGAAATGGTTGGACTGATGGATGAAATCATGAACTATCTCCAATCTCTTCGACAAGATGTTCAGGTAACCTTACATGCTAACATGTTTACAACTCTTGTTCACCTTTCATTTCTTTTCAAGAAATTATTGTCAATCAGCAGCAGAACCAGATAGAGAATTTTTATTATAGAATGACAAAGTTTCTTATTTCATTATTTTTAATTGAATATGGTAAGGATGTTGAATCTCTAGTGAAACGTGGAGAACCACCTGCATCGTCCAACCTCAATGGAACAGATCTGCACCGTAGACAGGTTCCTTTTTACTCTCCTTATATTATATGTATGAAAGAATTCAAAGTCAGAGATGCTTCAAATACACACACACACTCAATAATCCTTGGCATTCTTAGCCAATTATGTCTGTGTACTTGCTAGCAAACTTTGCTTATTAGGTGATAGAGTTGTTTGTATATTAACAGGAAATTACTCAACAAAATTTCTATTTTAAACCTACTTTAAATCAAGAGAGTGAGGCGGCGATCATTCCAAGTGTGGAGAGCTCATCAGGTACTAAAAAAAGAAAGTTGAGATCAAAGGTTTGGGAGGACTTCGAAAAATATGTAGGCAAACATGGAAAGGAAAGGGCTAGGTGTATACATTGTGACAAAGATTTTGTAGGATCAAGTAAGAGTGGAACCACACATCTCAAAAATCACTTAAAAAGTTGTCCACGTTTGAGAAATTTAGGTGCAGCTGTAGATAAAGAAAAAGAGAAAAGTGTGATTGATCCAGATTCGAATGACTCTAATTTGATACAAAAGATTATTAAGTATGGGTTAAACGGCTTTAAAAACGATATTCTTAATGTTTATGAGCAAGAGAAGCATAAACTTCGTGAATATTTAGATCAACTCCATTTTTATTTTAATATAACAATTGAGTGGCCTGAATTATCATGCGAGTTTTGGGTAATAAGAATTTGGTTTCTTGATGATAGTTGGAAATTGAGAAGCAAGATTATTTTTGCGAAGGACCACGTAGATGGAGATGATGTCAGTGAAATTATTAAGTCTGTGCTTGTGGATTGGAATATGCACAAAAACATATGCTCTGTGATTTTTGACATTGATTTTTCAGAAGAAAATGAGAAAATGAGTTATTGGTTTAAGGAACAAAGTTCATTTCCTTCCGTGGGGACACGTGATTTGGAATATTTTGGTTTATTATTCGACTTTCAAGAGAGCTTATTTAAGAGTCTGTTAACCAAACCATCGTATCGTAAAATTTTTGATGAAGCGAGGAGGCTCCGAGACTACGTCAATACATCATCAAATGTCCAAAAATTTTATCGTGCCGTTCAAACAGCTTTGTCCGTGGGCAAAATAGTGACTTTCCAAAGTGTTCCTGACTCTTCAGACACAGCTGTTAATCTGCTTAAATGGGTGATGGGATGTAAAGAGGCATTTTGTGAACTGGAGCATATAGATCCTGATTTCAAGTTTATCAATTTTATAAAAGAGGATTGGGATGATGCAATTTTATCGTTTAGCTGTGAGCAAGTGTTTGAGGATTGGGCACAACAAATTGACCACTTGGATAAATCTGCGAATATGCATGTCCAAATAGTTGGTGACACCTTTTTAAAATTGGTTCAGTTCGGAAAAAGTGATAACTATTATATTGGCCAAGTTGCATCAGAATGGGCAAAATCTTTGAGTGAGTTTTGGAACAGTCATAGGTTGTTTTTTGAAATCAGAGTCATTTTAGATCCACGTTGTAAAATGGGTATATTGGAACATTACTTCAAAATGATTTATGAAAATGATGCTATGACATACTTTCAAACAGCAATTGATGATGCTAGGAATATTTATAAAGAATATATAAAGGGCATGTCATCATCCTCTTCAAGTCAAAACTATAACACTTCGTTTGAATTAGAATTTGACTACTATTTGAGAGATGAGCATCATCAAGAAGATGAAGGGTTTGATATTCTACAATGGTGGTGTGACAATTCTTCAATTTATCCTACGCTAGCTAAAATGGCTCGTGATTTCTTATCAAAGCCTCTTAAAATTTTTCGCCCATATCCTTCCTTATGGAAAGAAACTTATGTCGCTTGTGATCAACTTGATGATGACTTTAAGTCCAAATTGGCATGTACGAAAATTTGGTTGAACCTTTATAATTAATTGTGTCATGTCATTTTATAGCTTAATTGTTGTTTAGATATACTATTATATCCTCCAGTATTTATCATATTATCTTATATATTGTCATATCAAGGATGAAAACCTATATAATTAATTAAAGGCATATTAATTAAAATCATTAATTTAAAATTTTTATAGCAATTCAGAAATAACCCTAAAAAGGAAAGGAATCGGAATTATGGTAAATGAATTAAATCTTAATTTTTTAATTACTCCATATATAAAAATATATTTACAGTAATATCAAAATTAAAAATAGTAAAGTAAAATTGTCTCTCATTTTTTTTCTATCCCCATTCACAAAACATCTTTTTCACAGAATTTAATTCAAAAGGTTTCACCCCTAATATATATATATATATATATGACTTTAAATTCAATTCAACATAATCTGTTTAAGTTGGCTAGAGACAAAATCATGAAAGATTCCAAACATTGGATCGACTCAAAGTTTGTATGGAAGAGCTAATGAGCTTCACTTTAAACTCTTACATAAACCAAGCCCTAGACTCCGACCTTGGCCTCTCTAGCCAATTATGCTTCAATCCCCTCTATAAAGCGAACGATGTTGTTTTGGTCTCCACGAATATATAAAAAATACACCTACCTCTATTTGTCAATTAGCTTGTAATCTTGTAATTTATTGATTCATTAAAAAATACACCTACCTCTATTTGTCAATTAGCTTGTAATCTTGTAATTTATTGATTCATTCATTTCAGATAACGATCTCAATCAAGATTCGCTTGAAAGAGTTCCTTTATATCCTTTATATAAACGATTAGCTTTAGCTTGGGTTCGTTTAGTGAGTTGGAGGGCGTTTGTTGGACGTATAATGACAGTGTCATTTTGATTCATGAATATCGTTTGTTGAAAGAGAGAGAAGAGGTGTGAAATAAATTAGCTTTGAATAAAAGAGCTAAATTGGTCAATGTAAGCCGTAATTACTTGTAGTGTAGTTGATACATTATTAGTAAATAAGTAATCTGAGAAGGAATTTCATTTTTCTATTTGAGTTTGACTCAATTAAAGATGAGTTGTTCATTTGTAGTTTGTCGAAATGGATTCGATTCAGCTTGGATCTAATCCACAATCGGGCTTAAACAAGTCTATTTTGAGTTGGAGTCTACCTTGTTAGCTCAACTTGAAACAGACTTATCTTTTCTTTTCAGTAACATTATTTATCCTGTTTGGTAAAACTATTCCCCATTCTGATGATACTATTGAATCCACCCTAGTAGTTTGGATCGAAGATGAATAACTGGTTGAACCTTTAACTTTGCTTAAGTCACACTTTTCTCTAGTCTCTATCTCTCTAAATTTCATTATAAATATTTGAAAGAGTGTTTGAGTTTAATTTTTATATCAGCCTCGCAAAAGTAAATTTAATTTTTGTATTCATAATCCAAAACCCAATGACACAATCCCGTAAAATTAGTGGTTGAACAAAATTTCGTAAAACTAATGTAAATTGTGCAATCCTTTATATCAAAACTAGTGTAAAAAGATGAAATATTTTGTATCAAAACTATTGTATCTTCTGAGTTTGAAGATAATAAAAAAAAAAAAACTTTAAGTAGGGTTACTTTGAAAAGTAAACATAGGAGGTTTGATGAGAAACTCCAAACTTCTTTCTTTATTTGGTTTTTCTGCCCATAAAACCCACACTAGGCCGGCCTTGTCCACACCGCATCACATGCTCAAATTTGAAGAAAAAAATATTATTTATTTTATTGTATAAAAATTCATGTCCTCTGTTTCACGACAACAAAACTTATCCTATAGAATGATCTCACTGTAGCATCCCAGGTTAGAAAAGCCCTTAGGGAAAGAGTTTCGCGGTTAGAAATGAAATCCAGAAAGAGATTGGGAGTCTAGAGAAGTTCAGGCGTGAGTTAGTGAGTTTTCAGAGCCTGTGTGGCTTTCGTATGATTCCTTTCGGAAGGATTCGATCATGCGAATGCGCGGGAAATGGATTAAGTCCAATTTCCCATGTGCACGCCCATGCATCAGCCTTGCACGCTCGTGCAAGTGCTTAGTATATAAGTGAGCCGAGAGCAATAAGTTTATTTTCTCACCCAGCTTTCATTTTAGCCAAAGTTTCTCTCTTCCATTGTAGCTCCTAACATTAGAGAAGAGATCCAGCCTCCCGTAGCTCTCAATCCGATGAGAGAGCCAAGAGATTAGTTGATAGAGAAAGCTTTCAGAGGCAATGGCGAGAGGTAAGTGTTCGCTTACATCTTCCTTGAGTTTCCCAGCTTGTTTTGATGAAATGTGTTGCTTGGATGATTCCATTGCATGTTGATGAGTGTTATGCATGCATATATGTTGAGATGATGATGATTTTCCATCCTTGAGCCTTGTATGCATGTTTCAATGTGCTTTAGTGAGAGAAAGTTGATGCTTCCATGGTAGAAATTTGGATGATCGATGCATGTGGAAATGAATGCTTGAAATGTGATATTTGAGATGTTGGGAATGTATGTTTGAAGTGAATTTGCAATTGAATGAGAAGTGGTTGTGGATTTCATGCAATTTCCGGCAAGTGCTCTTGTTGAAGAACAAGACGCACGACCGTGTGCCTGCATGGCACGGTCGTGTGCCTTTGATTCTCCAGGAACACGCCCGTGTGCATGCTGTGTGCACGGCCAGAAATGCAGACACACGCTCGTGAATCCTGAGGGACACGCCCGTGTGCATGCATTTTCAGTGAAATTTCCAGAAATTCCAGTAGTTTGCACAGTTGGACGCACGACTGATGCACGGTCCCGTGTGTCCAGGCACACACCCATGTGCCTTAGCCATGCACGCCTGTGTGTGAGGCATGCACGCTCGTGTGCCTTGCCCACACGCCCGTGCACCTGCAGTTTTCCAGAAAAAAAAAAAAAGAAAATGAGAAATAAAGCATGGGAAATTCAATTAATGGCTAAATTGCATTCAGATATGCAACAGATAAGCATGAATTCAGATAATAAAGCTGCATATGCATACCATAGCATGTCATGTAGCTTCAGAGAGGATCAAGGGATCCGAATTCAGTAGTGTTTAGTATTCAGAACCCGATGTACGGGTAAGAGTATAGGTGAACACGATGAGGCATCTGTGGGATTCAGCTTTCTGACACCAGTCAGAATGTTCAGTAGCATTTCAGATTCAGCTTTCTGACACCAGTCAGATTGTTCAGCATTTCAGATTCAGCCTTCTGACACCAGTCAGATCGTTCAGCAGTATATTCAACTTTCTAGCTAGTAGCTAAACTGTTCAACCTACATGCCTAGGATGCCGAATCCCTGTGTTCACCAGTCTGATCAGCACAGCAGGTACCTTCGGGTACATAGAGATATTCAGATGCATGCATCTATCGGTATTTTCAATTAGCATGACATGACATATACATCATGACATGAATAATATTGATATCAGTAAATGAACGAGATTCAGATAATCAGTTTCAGATTCCAGCAAGCGCATAGATGTGTGAATAGGGCTAAGGCCATGTATGATTGTGATTGTTTGTTGCTTGCTTGGGTTTTGAGGGAAGTAAGGAGCGCTTACTGGGTGATCTTTATCACTCATCCCCCTCCTTCTTCCATCATTTCAGGTGTTCGTACTGTTGTCGAGGAGCGGGTGGATCGAGGCTAGCGGGAGAGGGCCCACGCCATAGTTTTGAGTATGTACTTTTCAGTTTTGGACCTGTGTGGTCATATTGTAAATGCTTTATGTGATCAGATGTACAGGAACAGTATGTATATATGAAAAAGGCCATTGGGCCCATTGTACAGTTATGTATTTTCAGACAGTAAATGTATATGTCAGTTTCAGCTTCCGCATGTGTACATATGTATTTTATTGTTTCAGTTTTATTTTTGTAGGATTCCCGTCTCGAATACCCGTATTTTCAGATTATTAATAAAAATTCCCTCAGTATTCAGCAGCAGGGGTACTCGTGGCAGCGGGTCCTACACTCACCCGTCCACGTTTTAATTATCTAAAATCACTGGAAACTGCATCTTGTTATTGGGTCCCACTCTTTCTTATCCCCTTTCCCTTTTGCTCATCCGACGGCCAATAACCAAATCATCTTCTCTTTCTTATGCTCCTTAGGTCACATGATTATTTGTTGTTATTATTCTATATATGATTTTTTTATTAGCGCATAAATGTAATAATAATAATAATAATAATATATTTATTCATTACAAATTAAGAGATAAATATTTTTAAAATTTTAACATTATGCATTATATATATATTATTTTCAGGGGGAGGGCTCTGGGAAATTTTTGTAACTTTTTATAATAATTTAATTATTTATATACTTTTAAAAATAATAATAAATATATAAATGATTATTTTTTTTAATTCAAATAAATAAACATGATGGTGGAAATAATTTGGAGTAATTTAATCAGTAAATCATGACGATCACTTATTAAAATCAAAATCTATCAAACACAAATTCACCGACAACGTGAATCACCCAAACCCATTAAAACTATCTATTTGATTTTTTTGTTGAATAACGTCGTTGCTATTGATCCCTAGTAATTTAATGTATAGATAATATAATAATATTATTTTAACAGCATCGATGTCGTCCTACCCTTATGGTCTCCTCTCAAGCACCCTCATCATGAAATCGATGTTGCTTCATGTTTCTATTTATGAACAGGAGCAACATTTTGCATAAAAAAAAAAACAATAAATTTCTTAATTTTCATAATATATGTATGTTTTATTCTTTTTATCGAGAAAACAAATCAAAACTTTTAAAATATCAATTACTCTAAAAATAAAATATATTAGCAACCCCTAATTCGATAAATAATAGAAAAAAGAATTTCACTATATATAGTGTTTGTATTGAATAAAACACGTATACAAGAAAATATAGAAAAAATTCTTATTTTTTAATATGATTTTATCAATAATTGATTTTGTATATATTTTAACACAAAACCGTTAACAAATTTTGTGAATTTAGGTTATTTACCAATATCAAGAATTGTTAATTTTACAATTCCATTAATTGGGAATTCATTTCAAAGAAAAATTGCCAATTAATCAAATTATTTCATTCAAAAATTGTTATTCGAAATCTATAAAATCTATATAAAAATAGCTAAATTTCAATATTAAAGAATATTAAGCATAATTAAAAAAAAACAATATACTAACACTATTTTTTCCTATTTTAATCAGTAAAAATTTATTGAAATTGCGGGAAATATCATTTGAAATAGGCATGTAGGGTTTTCTCTTACTATAACAATTAAACACACGTGATTTTAATTCTGAAAAAGAAAAATGAAACTGTTGAACGGAACCTTTTTGAGAAGTCTCTTTTGATGGTGCAAAACTGCAAGGGGATGTGTTCTCTACCATTAGCCAATTTGGGTTCTCTATTAGCTTTTTTGATATAATTTTTCCTACTATATGTTTTTCCCTATTATTGATTTTCCTTTTATATATGATTTTATTTATTCGTACATTCATAAGACCCATGTATAAATTCAGTCATTTATCAATATACAGTACACGCACAAAAAATATTTCAATTAACTTTTCACAAATTATATCAATAAAGTTGATCTACATTATTGATGGGATTGATTTTATTGTAAGTTATGTTGAGTTTATCCACATCAGGGTGCTCAAGCTTGCTTAAAATAATTTAATTGTCAAATTAAGGTAGAAAATCATTTTTTTCAATCGTCTGAATGCCACAATAAAAATGCAACTAATAATCTGCATTTTCCGAATGCGAGATGTCTTTTGCATATCAACACATAGGTTATAAATCATTACTAAAACGATTTGACTTATGCTACAAGAAGGTTTAAATTCAAATCGAATATATTCAAGTTTATTTTTAAGTTCGGTTCAAACTAGCTTGAAAACCAACTATCATGACTTAAACTTGAATTCGAACTATGATATTGAAAATTTTTAAACTTGAACTTGAATCATATGAACCAAACCCGAGCTTAATTTAAGAACTTGAATTGAATTATATTATTATATTTTTTTAATTTTAATTTTTTAATAAATTATAAATATGTTTATGTATATAATAAGTCATAATAAATATTTTTATTTTTACCAATTATAATAAATATGTTTATGTTTTCAACAAGTTATAATAAATATATTTACTTTTTCACCCTTATTTGATATAAATAACATTTTTTTTATCTAAATTCAAACTTTGTTTAAAAAAAAAAAAACTATTAAGGCAAATTAATAATTTTATTATCTATAAATTAAAAAAACAACTGTTATATAAAATAAAATCGAATGTGTTAAACATGACAAATTTAAATAAAAAATGACAAACTGTTATATATTTTTAAACTATTATAAAACACAAATAATTGTAATATGACATTTATACTTATAATTTATTGTGTTCAATTTTTTAAGAGTGTAATTATCAATTTTGAAATTGTCAGGAGTAGACTAATATTTTAAAAAATTTTAAAAGACTCCCAAAATTTTTTGTATCTCTAATAACCTCTCAAAGTTTTTAAAAGTACTCCTGATATTTTCAAAAATTATAATTTATTTTTTAATATATGATTATATAACAACGATACTTTTATCTACAAAAATATCGAAAGAAAGAGATGAGGATAAAAGGAAAGAGAATAAGTCATTTATTATATGATTTAAATATTTAAAAAGTTTTCTTTTATTTTTTGTTAATTTGGGATTATATGATGATTTTAAAAAGTGGAATAGTAGGGATAAAACAATAATTCGCTTTCTATTATTATTATTTTTTCTTTAATAGAGTTTGATTTTGAGTAGAAAAGTATTATTTATGCTTTATTTGGGTGAGAAAGTGTTATTTTTGTCAACTGGGGGTGGAAAAGAGTTTTAAGGCCAAACTTCAGGTGACAAAAATGTTGTTAACTCCTTCATTTCCTCAGTTTCTCTCGTTTAAAAGCTTAATTTCCACAGCTCCATTTTCAAATTTTGACTGCCAGAAGATAGAGACAAGCAATGAAAGAGCAAAGAAGTTGGTGTATACGAGCTCCTTGAATTTAAGGTTCGATAAGTCAAACTGAACTTCTTAACAAACTTTTTAAAATAAGTTAGGCCAAAGGTAATATTTTCACTCAGGGTTGGTTGAAAAGACAAAATTTTATTTTTTAACTTTTAAAACTTAAATATTTACCCATTAACCAAAGTCAATGATTAAGTTTAATGACTAATGATTAGAACGGTATTTTCGTCTTTTCGATAAAAAATTTTAAAAATAATAGAAATATTAAAATTATAAAAAAATAAAAAAACAATCACCACCGACAACGACGGTGGCCACTTATAAATTTTTAATCACGTTTGATGACGAACGCCAATTTAGCCTCCACCAAATGGGGAGGCCAGATTTGACCTCCTCATGCGCCAGAAGGCCACTTTTGACCTTCTGGTTTGTTATTTGTAGCCATCATCGCCAATAATGTTTCAAATGATAATGACTCTTTTTTTTTATTATTTAAATATTCAGTTATATTTTTATCATATTTATTTTTTATAATGAGAACGGTTTAATTATTTTACAAAAAAAAAAAAAAAAGATGGATATTTGGGTTTTTCAAAATTAGAAAGTGGGATTTTGTCTTTTCAACAAACGTAGGGTGAGAATAAGTCCTTCGGCCTATAGGTTATTAACAAGTCTTTTAATAAGTTTTTTAGTAAGCTTTTTAATATATGTTATCAAAACGATGTCATTTGATGTATATTGATCAAACAATGTCATTCTAATCGATTCAAATATAATTTTTCAAAATTAGTGAGCTTCAACGACATAGCAAAGAAGGCGCCATGCATGACCCTAATTTCATGATTTCTCTCATTCAAAAGCTTAATTTCCACCAACCACTCTTAGAAAGGAAAGTAAACATCTTTTTGGTGAGAAAGTCTTATTTTTGCCGACTAGGGTGGAAAAGTTTAATTTCCACAACTCCATTTTTAATTTTTGGCTTTCAGAAGATAAATACAAACAATGGAAAAGCCAAGAAGTTGGTGAACACAAGCTCCTCGAATTCGAGATTTGACCAATCAAATCAAACTTCTTAAGATAAGTTATTAACAAATTTGTTAATGATTTTTTTACCGAATTTTGTAATATATGCTATTAAAACGATATATATAAAATAAAATAATATTATTTTAACTAATTAAAATATAATTTTTTAAAGTTGTGAGCTTCACAAGTCAAACAACTCTCGAGTATGAGTCAAATTCTAAGTTTCAGTTGCGTTGTTCTTGCTCTTGGTGTGAAAGTGCACGAGGCCAACGAAAGAGCAAAGAAGGCGCCACTCATGACCCTAATTTCATGTTTTCTGTCGTTCAAAAGCTTAATTTCCACCAACCATTCTTAGAAGATAAAGTAAACAATGAAAAAGCAAAGCAAGCACTCACGGTCCTAATTTCTATTTATACAGTGCAGGGCTTGATCAAATTTTCTGATTCAAAAGCTTACCTATCAAGCAATTCAAAAAACTCATTTGTAAGGAAGGAGATGAATCTGATAAGCATGCAAGTTAGTCCTCGAGAGCATTTTCAAGTAAGTTTCTGTTTTCCCTTTCATGTTAAATAGATCTATTTCAATGATCTCCTGTTTTCTCTTTCTCATGTGTGAGTGATTCATGCAGCTACGAAGGTTAAAAATCCGCGAAGAAATGAAGAGTTTGAAAGATTTTGCTGAGGGGTACAACAGTAAGCCAGAAATGGTTGGACTGATGGATGAAATCATGAACTATCTCCAATCTCTTCGACGACATGTTCAGGTAACCTTACGTACTAACATGTTTATTACTCTTGTTCACTTTTCATTTCTTTTCAAGAAATTATTGTCAATCAGCAGCAGAAGCAGATAGAGAATTTTTATTATAGCATGACAAACTTTCTTATTTTCTTATTTTTCATTGAATATGGGAAGGATATTGAATCTTTAGTGAAACGTGGAGAACCACCTGCATCATCCAACCTCAATGGAACAGATCTGCATCATGGACAGGTTTTTTTTTTCTCTTCTTATATTATATGTACGAAAGAATTCAAAGTCAGAGATGCTTCAAATACACACACACGTTTATGTCAAATACGTTTATGTCTCTAATAGGTCATAATAAATTTTACTTTTGCAAAACACAATAAATATATTTATGTTTTCAACAAGTTATAATAAATACATATATACATTTCTAGTAAGTTATAATATAGTTATTTACGTTTTCAATAAATTATAATAAATATATTTATTTTCAATAAATTATAATAAATACTTTTATTATAAATAAATAAATGAAACAAACCAAATTTGATATAACTGTTAAACTCGAACTCAAACTCAAACTTTGCGTACATAAAAATTCACCAAACTTAAGCATTCTTTGAATTGAGTTTAAGTTTAATTTGATTTGAATGTAACCTTAGTTACCGATAAAAACTTTTATTTTTAAGAGAAATAACAATATGTAATGTTTGTGATGAAGGTCGGCTTCAATTTTTGAGAACCCATCGCGATAACAATTAGGCCAAAGGACATATTACCAGCCAAGCATGCCTGAAAAGATAAAATCTCACCCTCTAATTTTTAAAAACTTAAATATCCATCCGTTGACCAAAGTCAATAGTTAAGTTTAATGATCAACCATTAAAATTAACGATCAGAAAGGTATTTCGTCTTTTTTGTAAAAAAAATTTTAAAATAATAAAATAAAATTTATAAAAAATATTAAAATAAATTATAAAAATTTTTAAAAGCAAAAAAAATAAAAATAAAAAAAGCAAACATCGTTCCTGGCAGCGTCGTTGGCGACGATAGGGACCTATAAAAGAACCAAGAGGCTTGAAACAGCCTCCTAATTCATAGGGTAGCTAGAGCTAGCCACTCCATTTGGCGAAGAAGACTAGATCAATCTCTTGTAAGCCATTCAAACACATATGTTATCCTATGATAACGAAACAATTATACAAATTTTCAGAATCGGAAGCGTACCTCCTGCCATGGTAAATTTCTGCGATTCGGAAATAAGCTGCTGTGATTCTTGACCGAGAAGATCGTCCTCGTCAATATTGAAATCCAGTGCTTCCAAAATGCGCACTGAAACCTTTGATGGGATGGGTTCTGAATTCAGTGGATTTTGGGGACCAGTTTTCTGTGTTTGTGAATGCTTGAATGTACATGTGTTTCCATCAAACACAAAGTTGGCCTTTTATATTAATTGTCAAAAAGACAATTATGCCCTTATAAAGTGTTAGACCATTTTACCCTTATGAGAATATTAAAATTACCTTAATTTGCAAATTCAATTCTAACATTCTCCCACTTGGTCTTACACTTTATAACATTATCCACTACAACCTTAATGTTTAAATAGAAATTAAAATTGTGCGAATCATAGCGGTAGGTCCCTATAAATCAGGTATTACCTTCCATGTATCACAACACAATTCCTCTTTCTAAATAAACTCAAATGTGGATCCAAACTTTATGAATAAACCTCAAATGTTTATTCCTAGTCCTGCATAATGTTTGTTTTCTCTCAACATAAATGTATACAACTCAATGAGAAACAAACCAACAGAGTCAATTACATAAATATGTAAATTACAACTCATAAACATAAATTGTTACGAAGTCCCAAAAGTACAACATGATCTCTGAAAACCTTAGGTGGCATGCCTTTTGTCAGAGAATCAGCAACCATCTGCTCAGTCCGAATGTGTTCTATGAGCACTTCCTTAGCTTTTATGTGCTCTCTGATTGCTAAATACTTAATGTCGATATGTTTGCTTCGACTCCCACTTTTATTGTTTTTAGCAAAGAACACGGCAGCAGAGTTGTCACAGTACAACTTTATTGGCCTCGAAATGGACTCAACGATTTTCAGTCCAGAAATGAAACTTCGTAACCAGATACCCTGTGCAGTAGCCTCAAAACAAGCAACAAACTCAGCTTCCATGGTAGAAGTGGCAACCAAAGATTGTTTTGCACTTCTCCATGAAATGGCTCCCGCGGCTAGGCAAAACACATAACCGGATGTTGATTTACGAGAATCAACGCAACCAGCGAAGTCTGAGTCTGAATATCCAACAACTTCTAGATTGTCAGATCTCCTGTATGTAAGCATCAAATCTTTTGTACCCTGGAGATATCTCATAACTTTCTTTGCAACTCTCCAGTGATCCAGGCCAGGATTACTCTGAAATCTTCCCAACACCCCAACTGCAAAAGCAATGTCGGGTCGGGTACAAACCTGAGCATACATCAAACTTCCTACCGCCGAAGCGTATGGAATGTTTGCCATTTGTTCCTTTTCAAAATCAAACTTTGGACATTGTTCTAAGGTCAATTTGTCACCCTTCACAATGGGTGCAACACTCGATGAACAGTCTTTCATCCGAAATCTCTCTAGAACTTTATTGATATAGACTTCCTGAGATAGCCCCAAAACATGACGGGATCTATCCCTATGAATCTTAATGCCAATGACATAAGACGCCTCACACATATCTTTCATATCAAAGTTTTGAGAGAGAAACTGTTTCACCTCATGTAACAACCCCAAATCATTGGTTGCAAGTAAAATATCATCAACATACAACACAAGGAAGATGATTTTGCTCCCACTAACCTTGTGATATATACATTGATCCATGATGTTTTCAATGAAACCAAATGAAGAAATAACATCATGAAATCTTAAATACCACTGTCGTGAGGCCTGCTTAAGCCCGTATATGGACTTCTTCAACTTGCACACCAAATTCTCACCACTACTTGAAACAAACCCATCAGGTTGTCTCATATATACTTCTTCATGTAGATCCCCATTCAGAAATGCTGTTTTCACATCCATTTGGTGTAAATCAAAATCAAAATGGGCAGTCAATGCCATTATGATGCGGAAGGAATCTTTCTT
>JAJEJH010000374.1:0-29418 GCA_026122585.1 Anacardium occidentale | reverse complement strand
TTTAAAAAAAATACTATTAAGGCAAATTAATAATTTTATTATCTATAAATTTAAAAAAAAATGTTATATAAAATAAAATCGAATGTGTTAAACATGACAAATTTAACATTGAAAAGGTATTAAAAGCTCACAAAGTAATCTCTAAAAACTTTTTAAACCTTTATATATTTTTAAACTATTATATAACATAAATAATTATAATATGACATTTACACTTATAATTTATTGTATTTTGTTCAATTTTTTAAGAGTGTAATTATCATTTTTGAAATTATCAGGAGTAGACTAATATTTTAAAAAATTTTACAAGACTCACAAAAATTTTTGTGTCTCCAATAACCCCTCAAAGTTTTTAAACGTATTCCTGATATTTTCAAAAATTATAATTTATTTTTTAATATATGATTATATAGCAACGATACTTTTATCTACCAAAATATCGAAAGAAAGAGACGAGGATAAAAGGAAAGAGAATAAGTCATTTATTATATGATTTAAATATTTTAAAAGTTTTCTTTTATTTTTTGTTAATTGGGATTATATGATGATTTTAAAAAGTGGAATAGTAGGGATAAAACAATTATTCACTTTCTATTATTATTATTTTTTCTTTAATAGAGTTTGACTTTGAGTAGAAAAGTATTATTTATGCTTTATTTGGGATGCAAAAGTGTTGTTATTTTTTATTTGGGTGAGAAAGTGTTATTTTTGTCAACTGGGGGTGGAAAAGAGTTTTAAGGCCAAACTTCAGGTGAAAAAAATGTAATTAACTCCTCCATTTTTTCTTCTTAACTGCGACAGGTGAATGAAAGAGCAAAGGAGCCGCCACTAATGACCCTAATTTCCTCGGTTTCTCTCGTTTAAAAGCTTAATTTCCACAACTCCATTTTCAAATTTTGACTGCCAGAAGATAGAGACAAGCAATGAAAGAGCAAAGAAGTCGGTGTATACGAGTTCCTTGAATTTAAGGTTCGATAAGTCAAACTGAACTTCTTAACAAACTTTTTAAAATAAGTTAGGCTAAAGGTAATATTTTCACTCGAGGTTGGTTGAAAAAACAAAATTTCATTTTTTAATTTTTAAAAACTTAAACACTTACCCATTAACCAAAGTCAATGATTAAGTTGAATGACTAATGGTTAAAAGGGTATTTTCGTTTTTTTGATAAAAATTTTAAAAATAATAAAAATTTTTTTTATAAAAACAATAAAATTATTAAAATTATAAAAAAATAAAAAAACAATCACCACCGACAGCGACAGTGGTTACTTATAAATTTTTAATCACGTTTGATGACGAAGGCCAATTTAGCCTCCACCAAATGGGGAGGCCAGATTTGGCCTCCTCATGCACCAGAAGGCCATTTCTGACCTTCTAGTTTGTTATTGATAACCATCATCGCCAATAATGTTTTAAATGATAATGACTGTTTTTTTTTAATTTAAATATTAAGTTATATTTTTATCATATTTATTTTTTATAATGAGAACGGTTTAATTATTTTACACAAAAAAAAGATGGATATTTGGGTTTTTCAAAATTAGAAAGTGGGATTTTGTCTTTTCAACAAACTTAGGGTGAGAATAAATCTTTCGACCTATAGGTTATTAACAAGCCTTTTAATAAGTTTTTTAGTAAGCATTTTAATATATGTTATCAAAACGATGTCATTTGATGTATATTGATCAAACAATGTCATTTTAGTCGATTCAAATATAATTTTTCAAAATTAATGAGCTTCACGAGTCGAACAACCCTTGAGTATGAGTTAAGTTTTAAATTTCAATTACGTTGCTCTTGCTCTTGGTGTGAAAGAGCAAGTGCTCAACGAAAGAGCAAAGAAGGCGCCATGCTTGACCCTAATTTCATGATTTCTCTCATTCAAAAGCTTAATTTCCACCGACCACTCTTACAAGATAAAGGAAAGTAAACATCTTTTTGGTGAGAAAGTCTTATTTTTGCCGACTAGGGTGGAAAAGTTTAATTTCCACAACAACTCCGTTTTTAATTTTTGACTTTGAGAAGATAAATACAAACAATGGAAGAGCCAAGAAGTTGGTGAACACAAGCTCCTCGAATTCGAGATTTGACCGATCAAATCAAACTTCTTAAGATAAGTTGCTAACAAATTTGTTAATAACTTTTTTAACGAATTTTATAATATATGTTATTAAAACGATATATATGAATTAAAATAATATTATTTTAATCAATTAAAATATAAATTTCTAAAGTTGGTGAGCTTCACAAGTCAAATAACTCTCCAGTATGAGTCAAATTCTAAGTTTCAGTTACGTTGTTCTTGCTCTTGGTGTGAAAGTGCACGAGGCCAACGAAAGAGCAAAGAAGGCGCCACTCATGACCCTAATTTCATGTTTTCTGTCGTTCAAAAGCTTAATTTCCACCAACAATTCTTAGAAGATAAAGTCAACAATGAAAAAGCAGAGCAAGCATTCACGGTCCTAATTTCTATTTATACAGTGCAGGCTTGATCAAATTTTCTGATTCAAAAGCTTACCTATCAAGCAATTCAAAAAACTCATTTGTAAGGAAGGAGATGGATCTGATAAGCATTCAAGTTAGTTCTCGAGAGTATTTTCAAGTAAGTTTCTGTTTTCCCTTTCATGTTAAATAGATCTATTTCAATGATCTCCTGTTTTCTCTTTCTCATGTGTGTGTAATTCATGCAGCTACGAAAGTTAAAAATCAGCGAAGAAATGAAGTGTTTGAAAGATTTTGCAGTGCGGTACAACAGTAAGCCAGAAATGGTTGGACTGATGGATGAAATCATGAACTATCTCCAATCTCTTCGACAAGATGTTCAGGTAACCTTGCATACTAACATGTTTACTACTCTTGTTCACTTTTCATTTCTTTTCAAGAGATTATTGTCAATCAGCAGCAGAAGCAGATAGAGAATTTTTATTATAGCATGACAAACTTTCTTATTTTCTTATTTTTCATTGAATATGGGAAGGATATTGAATCTTTAGTGAAACGTGGAGAACCACCTGCATCATCCAACCTCAATGGAACAGATCTGCATCATGGACAGGTTCTTTTTTTCTCTCCTTATATTATATGTACGAAAGAATTCAAAGAGATGCTTCAAATACACACACACACACTCTCTCTATAATCCTTGGGATTCTTAGCCAATTATGTCTGTGTACTTGCTAGCAAACTATTGCTTATTAGGTGATAGAGTTGTTTGTATATTAACAGGAAATCACTCAACAAAATTTCTATTTTAAACCTACTTTAAATCAAGAGAGCGAGGCGGGGATCAATCCAAGTGTGGAGAGCTCATCAGGTACTAAAAAAAGAAAGTTGAAGTCAAAGGTTTGGGAGGACTTCGAAAAATATATAGGCAAAGATGAAAAGGAAAGAGCTAGATGTATACATTGTGACAAAGACTTTGTAGGATCAAGTAAGAGTGGAACCACACATCTCAAAAATCACTTAAAAAGTTGTTCAAGTTGGATATATTCAGGTGCAATTGTAGATAAAGAAAAAGGATCTAATCCACAATTGGGCTTAAACAAGTCTATTTTGAGTTGGGGTCTACTTTGGTAGCTCAATTTGAGACAGACTTATCTTTTCTTTTCGATAACATTGTTTATTCTGCTTGGTAAAATCATTCACCATTCTGATGATACGATTGAATCCACCTTAGTAGCTTGGATTGAAGATGAATAACTGGCTGAACCTTTAACTTTGCTTAAGTCACACTTTTCTCCAATCCATCTCTCTAAATTTCATTACAAAATTTTAAAAGAGTGCTTGAGTTTAATTTTTATATCAGTCTCGCAAGGGTAAATTTAATTTTTGTATTCATAATCCAAAATCGAATGACACAATCCCGTGAAATTAGTGGTTGAATGAAATTTCGTAAATTAATATAAATGGTACAATCCTTTATATCAAAACTAGTGTAAAAAGATGAAATATTTTGTATTAAAACTATTATATCTTCTTAGTTTGAAGATAAAACAAAAAAAACTTTAAGTAGAGTTACTTTGAGAAGTAAATATAGGAGGTTTGGTGAGAAACTCTAAACTTATCTCTTTATTTGGTTTTTATGCCCATAAAACCCACACTGGGCCAAAATTAAAGGGGTTGGGCCGGCCTTGTCCACACCGTATCACGTGCTCAAATTTGAAGAAAAAAATATTATTTATTTTATTGGCTACAGTGAAAGGGCAATTTCGTGGAGCAAGTGGCATGCTTGAACAGGGTTTATGTATTGTACATGAATGAAGTAATTTTCATATAGATGAGACTCAAATGTGTAAATACTTAGCATTTTGTTGGATGAATATGTTTATTTATTGCAGTTCTTTTAATCAAAATCTAAGACTAAAAGTTCTTGGCTGTTAATGTCAAATACGCAAGAACCAATGTGCAAGGAATTTCTACATTAAAAATTGAAATTTTCTGTGGATTTGAATGGTTCACATTGAAGTTGATTGCTTTTGTTTACTTTCTATCCCCCCTTTGCAGGCAGTTGAAAATGGAGCACTAAGCATTCACAGGCCATAATTGCAATTCATACACTGAGAGGTCGGTCGGTTTTCTCATTCAGAAGATATGGATGCAATAACCATTGAATTTGATAACAGAAAGTATTTTCAGGTATTGCTAATTCTAACTCAATCTCCAAATAATTTGATGAGATCACAAGTGCAAGGATTGTGACGTGGATTTTATGTTGTTAAAATCCAAATAATTTGATAACAGAAGATGCATGTATTTATCGTTAAAATCTCTTTTACTCAAATTAAATCATACATAATTTCACGCACATCATCATATGAAAATACTTGCTGAATATTGTAAAAACACTATGAAACAACCATCTTACTTACTTGGTCGCTAAGATCTTGAAGATTGGATGTTGTTTACTCACTTGAATAACATTGCTGAAAACACCTCTCTGCTCGTTGGAACAAAAGGTCAGACTCTTTTTTCAGACTTGGATAAAGGTGAGCTCTAAAAATATGGGATATGATTCCTTATATTTCGATAATGTGCCTTTTATAAATGGCAAAGGAATTGTTCCCACCCATAGTTTGAGGCAAAGACAAGTGCCACCTCCAAGGTTTCAAAAACCCAGTCTGTCACCCTTAAAAACATTTTCAATAATCTTTATACTAAAATGATTAGAATACCCTTTTAAAAATTAAAAATTTATAATAAAATTAAAAAATAATTTTTAAATTTAAAAATTAAAAAATAAAATTAAAAAATAAAAAAAAGAACCAACCAGCCACCGCCGCCAATGCTAGCGATAGTGGTCGTCACTAAAAAAGTCAGGTGGTCGTTTTCGGTCACCTGACTGGCCTCCCCGTTTGGTAGAGGTGGCTTTGGCTGCCTCCAGTTTTGGAGGAGACGATTAGATCTGACTGTCTTCGATAAAAAAAAAGGTCGAAAACGGTCGGTGAGACCAATGCCGACCTTTTTCGGTCATTTTCGGCTAATTTTTCTAGTGGAGGTGGTCGGATCTTGCCACCTCTGCCTAAACTGGAGATGGCCAGATCTGGCCGCCTCCACCGAAAGGGGAGGCCTAGGTGCTCGAAAACAGCCATTGCCGTCGGTTGCTTTTTTTAAAATATTCTTAAAATTTTTTAAATATTTATATAAATTTTTTTTAAAATTTTATATTTATATAAATTTTTTTTATTAATTTATAAAATTTTAATCTCAAAATAATAAAATTATCCCTAAATAATTACTATTTATTATTATATTTAATATTAAATTTTGTCAAAAGATGGGAGACTAGATTTTTGAAACCTTGGGGGTGGCACTTTGCCCCCGTCTCAAACTATGGGTGGGAATAAGTCCTTTGGCCTTTATAAATTTCAAACTGTGACCAGTTGTATAAGTGTGCATCTTGTCCTACATCTTGTTGAATGGAACCTTTTTGAGAAGTCTCTTTTAATGGTGCACGACAGCAAGGGGATGTCTTCTCAACTTTTAGCCAATTTGGGTTCTCTATTAGCTTTTTTGATATAATTTTTCATACCATATGTTTTTCCTATTATTGATGTTCCTTTTATATATGATTTTATTTATTCGGACATTCATAGGACTTAGGCATAAATTTAGTCATTTATCAATAGACAATATGCATAAAAATTATTCTATTTAACTTTTGACAAATGATATCAATAAATTGATATATATTATTGATAGGATTGATTTTATTGTAAGTTATATTGAGTTTATCCACATTATGGTGCTCAGGTTTGTTTAAAATAAATTTAATTATCAAATTTAAGGTAGAAAATTATTTTTTTCAATAGTCAAATGACACGATAAAAATACAACTAGTAATCTACATTTTTTAAATGAGAGATGTCTTTTGCATATCAAGACGTGGGTTATAAATTATTATAAAAAAAATTAACTTAAATCACAAGTAGAGTTAAAATCGAATTGAATATATTTTAGTTTGTTTTTTTTTTCGATTTAAACGAGCTTGAAAACGAACTATCATGACTTGAACTTGAATTCGAACATCTATAACATTGAAAATTTTTAAACTTAAACTTGAATTATACAAATCAAACACAAGCTTAATTCGCGAATTTGAATTGAATTTTTTAATTATATTTTTTAATCCTAATTTTTTAATAAATTATAAATACGTTTATGTCTCTAATAAGTCATAATAAGTATTTTACCTTTGCAAAACACAATAAATATATTTATGTCTTCAACGAGTTATAATAAATATATATATACATTTCCAATAAGTAATAATATAGTTATTTACATTTTCAATAAATTATATAAATATATTTATTTTAATAAATTATAAAATACTTTTATTATAAATAAATAAATAAATGAAACAAACCAAATTTGAGATGACTGTTGAACTCAAACTTTGTGTATATAAAAATTCACCAAACTCAAGCATTCTTTGAATTGAATTTAAGTTTGATTTGATTTGAATGTAACATTAGTTATCGATAAAAACTTTTATTTTTAAGAGAATTGTTAGTGAGGAAGGTCGGCTTCAATTTTTGAGAACCCATCGCGATAACAATTAGGCCAAAGGACATATTACCACCCAAGGTTCGCTGAAAAGATAAAATCTCACCCTCTAATTTTTTAAAACTCAAACACTCATCCATTGATCAAGGTCAATAGTTAAGTTTAATGATCAACCATTAAAATTAACGATCAAAAAGGTGTTTCATCTTTTTAATAAAAAATTTTTAAAAATAATAAAATAAAATTTATAAAAATATTAAAATAAATAATAAAAAGTTTTAAAAGCAAAAAAAATAAAAATAAAAAAACCAAACGTCGTTTCGGGCAGCGTCGTTGGCGACGGTGGTGACCTATAAAAGAACCAAGAGGCTTGAAACAACCTCCTAATTCATAGGGTAGCTAGAGCTAGCCGCTCCATTTGGCAAAGAATGCTAGATCAATCTCTTCCATTTTTTGTGGAAGTGGCTAGATATGATTGTTTTTGCTATTAAACATGATAAAAAACGATAAAAAAATTTGGTTTTGACTCTAACGACCATTTCCAGCCACGGTTGATGGTCATCTTTGTAGCAACCCCCACCCTAGGTTACTGTGTACTGCGAAAATATACTGTAATTTATAAATAAAATATACCTGAGACATGAACCTCTACAGTAAAAAGCTGTTGCTGCTGCTGTTGCTGTTGCTGTTGCTACTGAATTAAAAATTTCTTTATAAAAGAAAACTGTAATTATAATTTATTGTAATAGTAAATTATAATTTATTGTAATAGTAAATTAAAATATTGAGATATATGCATAAAAACCCCAGACTACTCATGTATAAAACATATTGCTCATAGAGTGTATATGTAGCATCCCAGTTTTAGAAAAGCCCTTAGGGGTAGAGTTTTGGGGTTAGAAATAGAATTCAGAGATAGATTGAGAGTTCAGCAGAATTCAGGGGTGAGTTGGTAATTTTCCAGAGTTGTGTGGCCTTCGTATGATGCCTTTAGGGAGGTTTTAATCATGCGAAGCGCGGGAAATGGATTTTTATCCATTTTCCCAGGCGCACGGCCTGCACGCCCGTGCAGGTGGGATTAAAAGAGAGAGAGACGGGAGTTATTTTATTTTCTCTCCCATTTCAGCCAGTTTTCTTCTCCATTTCAGCAGCTCCCAGCCCTAGGCGTGATCTCCAACTTCCAGCAACTCCCAATCCAGTCAGGGATCAGAGAGAATAGCTTGAGTATAAGCTTCCAGCAGCCATGTCGAGAGGTAAGTGTTTCTTACTCTCTCTTTCAGTTTCCCAGCTTGTTTGATGGGGATGGAAACGTGTGTTTCCATTTCTAGCTTGAGATGTTATGTTTGTATGTGTATGTGATGATGAGATGATGATTATATGTTAGTTGCTATGCTTATTTTCCACCCAGAAACATGCATGCTCTGTTTGTGTGTGTGTTGTGAGAGAAAGTATGAGTTTTCATGGTGGATTCAGTGTTTGTGGATGGATGATGAAATTGATGATGTATATGTGATGATTGAAGTGCCATTGATGTGTGTTTAAGTTTAATTGCAGTTTGGATGAGAATCAGTTGAGTTTCCTACAGTTTCAGGCGAACCATGTCTGAGCAGAACAAGACACACGACCGTGTGCCCGCAAGAGCACGCCCGTGTGCCTTTGTTTCTGCAAGGACACGGCCGTGTGCACGAAGTGCACACGGGCAGGAAACGCGGGGACACGACCGTGTGTCCTGAGGGACACGGCCGTGTGTCTCATCTTTGCTTGAAATGGCCCAGAAATTCCAGAAGCACACACGCCCAGCCGCACGGCCAGCACACGGTCCCGTGTGCTGGGGCACACGCCCGTGTGCCCTTGCCCAGCACGGCCGTGTGTGCTGCATGCACGACCGTGTGCCTTCCTTGCACGGTCGTGTGCCTTCCAGATTTTTTCAGAAATTCAGAAATTGACTTATTAAAGGTTTGGTAATCCATCCAAAGGCTATCAGACATCAGATAATTCAGAATTCAACTAAGAATAGATGCATATGCATTCAGAGCATAGCATATAGATTGAATGAGGATCCAGGGATCTGAATTCAGTAGATTTCAGCAGTCAGAATCCAATGTATGGGTTTCAGTTTTGGGATGAACTCGAGAGGGCATCTGTGGGATCCAGCTTTCTGACACCAGTCAGTCAACTCGGCAGCATTTCAGCAGATCAGTATTTAGCTTTCTAGCCCGTAGCTAGAATGTTCAGCCCACTTGGCCAGGATGTCGAATCCCTGTGTTCATCAGCCTGATCAGCACAGCAGGTACCTTCGGGTACATTCAGATTCAGATAGACAGATGCATGCATCATCAGTCATTTTCAGTTTTCAGCTCTGCATGTCATTACATATACATATTGGCATGACTTATTAATAATCAGAAACCAGTAATCAGAAATCAGGTAATCAGATTCAGCACCCGCAAGCGCTTAGATGCATGTATAGGGCCGACCAGGTATGCGTGCCCTTGTTTGTTGCTTGTTTGGGTCGAGGGAAGTAAGGAATGCTTACTGGGTGATCTTTATCACTCATCCTTTTCCTTCTTCCTTCCTTTTTCAGGTTAGTGTGCTGCTGGCGAGGAGTGGGTGGACTGAGGCTGGAGAGAGAGGACCCACACACACTCTTTCAGCATGTATATGTACTTTCTTTCAGTTTTGGACCTGTGAGGTCTTGTACAAAAATGTAAATGTAAACAGATGTACAGAACAGTTAAATATTTATATAAAGCCAGTTTGGGCTCATTGTATATTTTATTTTCAGTTCAGCTTCCGCTTACAATGTAATTTAGTTCAGCAGGAGTTTCTTTTCGTAGGATTCCCGTCTCGGGTGCCCGGTTTCCAGTTTAATAAATAAAAGAACAGTATTTCTTCAGCAGCAGGGATACTAGGGGTGGCGGGTCCTACAGTATACTAAAGTATAATAATACACACATATATATATATGAGAAATAAATAAAAGCATGTGAACCAAACATGCTATCTACTACTGTCGAGCCATATTCCCAAAATCTCACAGCTGTCTCGCTTCAGCTCAGCCCTCTCTACTCACTAACCTGCAAAAAAGAAACAGGGAATAAGGGGTGAGTGACAAAGTAACTCAGCAAGTATTTCCAAACTCAAACACTCATGGGTCCTACACATAGTTGACTACGTGACTCATCACGTAGAAAACTCTGCGTTACTGATTTCTTATGTCTGATTCTCTTATTATATACTGAAGGGCATCTGTTTTCTGTATTATTCTTTATTGAATTATGTTCTGTTTCTCATGAGATACTGTACATGATATGAAATGTATATGCTGATATCATGTGTATACTGAAAAGCTATAATACTTAACCTTAGACCTGATTTTCTGAAAAGCTTTCTTTTCTGAAAACTCTTTCTGATAATAAAAGCTGTGATTCGAAGATCCTGAATATATACATATAGTATATACTAAAAACTGTATCAGAAAGTACTGTATTTGAAAATATCTGCTATGCTGGCCAAACTGATGAATATAAGGATTCGACACTCTAGCCGTGTGAGCTCAAATCCTATTGAATTTTCTGATGCATAACCAGCCTCTTTCTAACAAGCTGGGTCAATGATCATGTCATTTCTAACAGATGCTGGTTTCCCTCTCTAGCGGGTGTGCGAACTCACAGATGTCCCCTCGTATCCACCTTTAACTGATATATAAAATATCATATATTTATACTTTAAAGTCATACTGTTGGATCTTTGGATCCAGTCTGAAATCATCTGATATGGCATGTCGTGCTCAATGTTGATAATCATGCATGATATGTTATTTTATCATCTTATCACTGAGTTCTGTGTGCTTAGAATTGGTTTAGAGTAGCTTAGTTTCTCTTTTAATATCTTTTTCTGCTTTTCTTAAGGTGCATGGGCGCGTGTTTTTGTGTGCACGGGCGTGTGTCAAAGCACATGGGACCATGTGCTTCTCGTGTCCTTGGGCGTACTAACTTCTGGAATCAATTATCAAACTCTGGCTAGCCACACGGGTGTGTGGTGCAAACACACGGGTGAGCATCTCAAGCACAAGGTCGTGTCTCACACTGCACAGGCGTGTAACAGCCTCACAACACTCTCGTTTCTTGCCTACAAGGGCGTGTAGAATTGAGAATGGACACACGGGTACACGGGTGTGTATCTGGATTTTCTTACGCACACGAGCAACATGCAAGATCGTGTTTCATGTTAAAAAAAAGGCCACACAGGTGTGCATCTCAGGTACACGGGCATGTGCTCAACCCAGATTCTATAGAAAACGTTTGGAAACCCAGAAATTCCCACTCGAAACACATCTACACTTCAATCCAACAAACATACACATTGAATACTGCTGCTAACATGCAAATATTCATCATATCATCATCTCAATCACGTCATATATCATGAATAAAACATATAACACATGTATATAGAATATACACATATAAATCATGGAAATGGCCACTCAATCATCCAATAATTCATCACCTCAAGCTCAAGCATGCTAATAACATTTCAAACAAGCACACAAAGTTTCTCAAAAGCTCAAAACAGCAAAACATGCTCTGAATACAGTGAAAGAGGTAAGGAAAACACTTATCTTACGCCATAGAAGCTGGACCTCTCTCTCTGGAAGCTTCTGGATCTCTAATCTAGAACTGAACTGCTCGGGGATCTCTCTCTATCACTCTAGGGTTCACTGGAGCTGAGGGAAGAAGAAGAAAATGAAAACTGGAAAGCTGAAAATTGCGCGACTGGAAAAATAAAATATATTTATGGCTAAAAGGTAAGACACACGGTCGTGTGTCCTAGGCACACGGTCATGTGTCCTAGGCACACAGTCATGTATGCAGTGGAAAATCTAAATTTCCACTTACCTTCGCGCATACACAGAATATTCTCCCAGAATACCCATCTACAAGCCACAAAAAGCTTCTAAAAGACTCTTCTACCCCTGAACTCTCTCAAACTCTTTCCTATGAAAGAAATCTCTCTTTTATCCTTAGATTCAGAACCTAAAAAGACAGTTCTACCCTTGGGCTATTACAATCTTCTTCAAAAGTGGAGGCGGTCGATCTAGCCTCCTTCGTCAAACAAAGAGGCAAGATTTGGTCTCCCAATTTATTTATCGATGGCCGCTGCCATTGGCGATAACTGTTTTTAATTTTATTATTTAATTATTTAATAATTTTACTTTTATTTGAATATTAAATTATATTTTTATTATAGTTAATTTTTATAATGAGAGTTGTTTAGTCATTTTACTAAAAAGTTAGAAAAAATAGATGAGAAACGACCAAGGCTGGGTGTTTAGGTTTTTTAAAGTTAGAGGGTGAATTTGATTTTTAACAAACCTTGGGTGGAAATAAAACATTTGGCCGAACAATTATTTTTCCTTTAATAGAATTTGCTTTTGAGTAGAAAAGTATTAACTGTTGACATCTCTATGTAACACATAAATTATACGTTAAGATCATAAGTTAAAAGTCAGTAAAATAAAAAAAATTGGAGGCACATGCTTTTAAAAATTATTTTAGAATTAAATTTTTGGCCAAACGCTGAGTCCCACCCAAGGTTTTCTTAAATGACAAACTTCCACCTACGAAAGATTAAAAAGCTAAATGCCCTGTTCCCTCTATAAAAAAAATCAAAATATTTTTTATAAATTTCAATAATATTAATATTAAAATAAAATTTTATATAAATAATATTACAAACAACTTTAAAATAAAATAATATTAGTAAATATTTTAAAACAAAATAAATTAAAAAAAAAAAAACAGTTACCATCGTCAATGATAGTAGCCATTTTTAGCCTCACCAGGTGGTTGGAAACAGTTACCTGATTTTATTTTTGATCAGATCTAACTACTACAACGACGGAAACGGCTAGTGTAATGGTTTGACCACCTCTGTCACCTAATAAGATTAAAGATAGTCATCGCCATCGACGACGTTGTAAGAAAGAAGTGGTTATTTTTTAAATATTTATTTTATTTTTAAATATTTATTATTTTTTATTAATTTTTATTAAATTTTTTATTTTTAATTATATTTTATTTTAAATTTATATTTTAATATTTTTATAAAATTTGTTTTTTAATTTTTATTAAAAAATATTTAATTTAATCAATACATAGATATATGACTTTTTAAACTTTTTTAGGTGAGACTTCATCATTTAACGAAACCTTAGATGGAAACATGTCGCTTGACCTAAATTTTTTATTTTAATTAATAAATAATAATTAAGGGGTTATATTTATTTAAAATTTAACAATTTAATATAATTAATAACCTATAATAATATCAGTTTGAATCAAAATTTTTTATTTAAAAAAATAAGGCATGCAGTGTCATTGGAAGAAGAGGAAAGTGTTGGAAGTCAGGAAAAAGAGTTTTAATTTGGACAGATAAACTGACAAAAAGACAAGAGTCAATTGCTAAACACAGGTTGTATTTTCAAGATTTAACAATAATTTAATTTAATTTACTTTCCCCTAGTTTTTCAAATTACTCTTTTGTCCTCTCCTTCAAAGTCCTCTACTACCATCAGCATTCCCTCTCCCTCTTCTTCACTCAAAATCCCACCACCAGCTATATTTCAAAGTTTCAAACTTCACTTCTCTCTCTATCTTCATCTCTACTGTGAACAAAGATTTCATCTTTCTTCTTCTCCATTGATTCTCTTGCATTTTCCATAAATGCATCATAGATGAAGAATATGTGAAGCTTTAGCTAAAGCTCTCAGTTTCGGATTACAAGGTGAGGTGAAAAGAAGTTTCTTTTATTTATTTTTTTCTTATTTTTCTCATGCATTGTTTGACTATCTTTTGTTTTGTTTATTGTTGTTTGATTTTTTGGTATTATCTATGCATGCATTTAGTCTGGCACTGCTAGTATGTTGTGGCATGATTTGTTTGATTGTTGGAAATGAGAGAGTAAGGTTTTGACGGAGTTAAAATCTCATCACTTTTTCTTGGCTGTTCTTTTCTTTTCTTCACAACCAAACACTTCATCAGTAGGATCTCTAAATTAAGTGTGAGACTTTATTTATTTAAGATCTAACCCATTTAATAATTTTCAGTATTTTTTCAAGTATTAGTTAGGACTACAATGGTTGATCCATATCAGTCTCATCAAACATGGTGATTCTTGATCATTGATCTGTTTGAATTATTATATTTTTTTGGTTTGAAAAGCCAACAGATCTGGCCACCTCCGCCAGATATGGCCACCGGAAACCATCGAAAAGGGCCGGTATTGATCCCAACGACCGTTTCGGGCCATGTTTGTTGGCGGAGGAGGTCAAATCTGGCCGCCTCCATCCAACGGGGAGGCCCGATCTGGCCTCCTTTGGAACTAGATGATCGGAGACGGCCATCTGGTGCGGTTATCAACGGCCACCGCCGTTGGCATCGGCGGTGGTGGCCAGTTTATTTTTAAAAAAATTTTAAATTTTTAAATATATTTTTTAAATTTTTAAAAAAATTTTTATTTTTAAAAATTATTTTATAAATTTTTATTGATTAAAGGGTATTTTAGTCATTTTATTTGAAAAATTATAAAATATGTTTTAATTTTGGTCCAAGGGTAAGAGACTGGGTTTTGAAAACTTAGGGGTGGGAGTTTGTCTCCGCCTCAAACTATGAGTGGGAAAAAGTTCTTTCGCCTTTAATTTTCGAAATCCAAATGTAACCCCCTACAACACGCCAAAGGAAGATATTTCCAAATGAAACCGCCACCAACCCTTTTTCCTTCTGAACTGCAGCTGGTGAATGAAAGAGCACAGAAGCCGCCACCAATGGCCCTAATTTCCTCAGTTTCTCTGGTTCAAAAGCCTAATTTCCACGGCAACTCCATTTTTAATGTTTGGCTGCCCGAAGACAAAGACAAACAATGAAAGAGCGAAGAAGATGGTGAATAAGCTCCTGGAATTCAAAGTAACGAATCAAACCGAATTTTTTAATAAAATTTTTAATATAGATTATTAATAAATCTTTTATTAAATTTTTTAATGAATTTTTTAATATAAATTATTAAAATAATATATTTTGATATATGTATAAATCAAAATAATACCGTTTAATCGATTTAAATATAATTTTTTTAAGTTGGCAAGCTCCACGAGTTAAACAGCCCTTGAGTATGAGCAAAGAAGGTGTCACTGATGACCCTAATCTCATGATTCCTCTCATTGAAAAGCTTAATTTCCACCAACCATTCCATTTTTAAATTTTGAGAGAGGATAAAGCATCACCACTTGCAATTGGAATTCATATTTTATATGATAACATCGTTGTAAAGGCAGGATGCTTGGCAATTACCTAACCACCACCGCTCTTAGAGGATAAAGGTAAACAATGAAAAAGCAAAGCAACCGCACTAATTTCTATCTGTACAGTGCAGGCTTGATCAAATTTTCTCATTCAAAAGCACGTTTGTCAGAGATGGATCTGATAAGCATTCAAGTTAGTCCTCGAGAGTATTTTCAAGTGAGTATCTGTTTTCTATTCAATGTTAAATCAATTTCAATGATCTCCTGTTTTCTCTTTCTCATGTGTGTGTAATTCATGCAGCTACGAAAGTTAAAAATCAGCGAAGAAATGAAGTGTTTGAAAGATTTTGCAGTGCGGTACAACAGTAAGCCAGAAATGGTTGGACTGATGGATGAAATCATGAACTATCTCCAATCTCTTCGACAAGATGTTCAGGTAACCTTGCATACTAACATGTTTACTACTCTTGTTCACTTTTCATTTCTTTTCAAGAGATTATTGTCAATCAGCAGCAGAAGCAGATAGAGAATTTTTATTATAGCATGACAAACTTTCTTATTTTCTTATTTTTCATTGAATATGGGAAGGATATTGAATCTTTAGTGAAACGTGGAGAACCACCTGCATCATCCAACCTCAATGGAACAGATCTGCATCATGGACAGGTTCTTTTTTTCTCTCCTTATATTATATGTACGAAAGAATTCAAAGAGATGCTTCAAATACACACACACACACTCTCTCTATAATCCTTGGGATTCTTAGCCAATTATGTCTGTGTACTTGCTAGCAAACTATTGCTTATTAGGTGATAGAGTTGTTTGTATATTAACAGGAAATCACTCAACAAAATTTCTATTTTAAACCTACTTTAAATCAAGAGAGCGAGGCGGGGATCAATCCAAGTGTGGAGAGCTCATCAGGTACTAAAAAAAGAAAGTTGAAGTCAAAGGTTTGGGAGGACTTCGAAAAATATGTAGGCAAAGATGAAAAGGAATGGGCTAGGTGTATACATTGTGACAAAGACTTTGTAGGATCAAGTAAGAGTGGAACCACACATCTCAAAAATCACTTAAAAAGTTGTCCACGTTTGAGAAATTCAGGTGCAGCTGTAGATAAAGAAAAAGAGAAAAGTGTGATTGATCCAGATTCGAATGACTCTAATTTGATACAAAAGATTATTAAGTATGAGTTAAACGGCTTTAAGAGCGATATTCTTAATGTTTATGAGCAAGAGAAGCATAAACTTCATGAATATTTAGATCAACTCCATTTTTATTTTAATCTAACAATTGAGTGGACTGAATTATCCTATGAGTTTTGGGTAATAAGAATCTGGTTTCTTGATGATAGTTGGAAATTGAGAAGCAAGATTATTTTTGTGAAGGAATATGTAGATGAAGATGATATCAGTGAAATTATTAAGTCTGTGCTTGTGGATTGGAACATGCACAAAAAAATATGCTCTGTGATTTTTGACAATGATTTTTTAGAAGAAATTGAGAATATGAGTTGTTGGTTTAAGGAACAAAGTTCATTTCCTTTCATCGAGGCACAAGATTTGGATTTTGTTGGTTTATTATGTGTCTTTCAAAACAGCTTACCTGAGAGTCAATTAACCAAACCATCGCATCGTAAAATTTTGGATGAAGCGAAGAGGCTTCGAGACTACGTCAATACATCATCAAATGTCCAAAAATTTTATCGTGCCGTTCAAACAGCTTTGTCCATGGGCAAAATAGTAACTTTCCAAAGTGTTCCTGACTCTTCAGACACAGATGTTAATCTGCTTAAATGGGTGATGGGATGTAAAGAGGCATTTTGTGAATTGGAGCACATAGATCCTGATTTCAAGTTTATCAATTTTATAAAAGAGGATTGGGATGATGCAATTTTATTGTTTAGCTGTGAGCAAGTGTTTGTGGATTGGGCACAACAAATTGACCACTTGCTGGAGGATTCGGATAAATCTGCGAATATGCATGTCCAAATAGTTGGTGACATCTTTTTAAAATTGGTTCAGTTGGGAAAAAGTGATAACTATTATATTGGCCAAGTTGCATCAGAATGGGCAAAATCTTTGAGTGAATTTGGGAAGAGTCATAGGTTGTTTTTTGAAATCAGAGTCATTTTAGATCCACGATGATGCTATGACATACTTTCAAAGAGTAATCGATAATGTTAAGAATATTTATAAAGAATATATAAAGGGCATGTCATCATCCTCTTCAAGTCAAAACTATAACATTTTGATTGAATCAGAATTTGATTACTATTTGAGAGATGAGCATCATCAAGAAGATGAAGGGTTTGATATTCTACAATGGTGGTGTGACAATTCTTCAAATTTTCCTATGCTAGCTAAAATGGCTCGGGATTTCTTATCAATACCTCGTAAATCTCTTCGCACAGGTTCTTCCTTGCGGAAAGAAATTTATGTCACTTGTGATCAGCTTGATGATGATTTTAAGTCCAAATTGGCATGTACGAAAATTTGGTTGAACCTATATAATTAATTGTACCATGTCATTTTATAGCTTAATTGTTGTTTAGATATACTATTATATCTTCCAACATTTATCATATTATCTTATATATTGTTATATGAAGGATGAAAACCTATATAATTAATTAAAGACATATTAATTAAAATCATTAATTTAAAATTTTTATAACAATTCAGAAAATACCCTAAAAAGGAAAGGAATCGAAATTATGTTAAATGAATTAAATCTTAATTTTTTAATTACTCCATATATAAAAATATATTCACATTAATATCAAAATTAAAAATAGGAAAGCAAAATTGTCTCTCATTTTTATCTATCCCTGTTCACAAAACAACTTTTTCACAGAATTTAATTCAAAAGGTTTCACCCCTAATATATATATATATATATATGACTTTAAATTCAATTCAACATAATCTGTTTAAGTTGGTTGGAGACAAAATCATGAAAGATTCCAAATATTGGATTGACTCAAAGTTTGTATGGAAAAGCTATTGAGCTTCACTTTAAACTCTTACATAACCAAGCCCTAGACTCCGACCTCGGCCTCTCTGGCCAATTATGCTTCAATCTCCTCTATAAAGCGAACGATGTTGTTTTGGTCTCCACGGATATATAAAAAAATACACCTACCTTCGTTTGTTAATTAGCTTGTAATCTCGTAATTTATTGATTCATTCATTTTAGATATCGATCTTAATCAATATTCGTTTGAAAGAGTTCTTTTATATCCTTTATATAAACGACTAGCTTTAGCTTTGGTTCGTTTGGTGAGTTGGAGGGCGTTTGTTGGACGTATAATGACAGTGTCGTTTCGGTTCATGAAGATCGTTTGTTGAAAGAGAGAGAAGAGTTGTGAAATAAATTAGTTTTGAATAAATGAGTTGAATTGGTCAATGTAAGCCGTAATTACTTGTAGTGTATTTGATACATTATTAGTAAATAAGTAATCTGAGAAGGAATTTCATTTTTCTATTTGAGTTTGACTTAATTAAAGATAAGTTGTTCATTTGTAGTTTGTTGAAATGGATTCGATTCAGGTTGGATCTAATCCACAATTGGGCTTAAACAAGTCCATTTTGAGTTGGAGTCTACCTTGGTAGCTCAACTTGAGACAGACTTATCTTTTCTTTTCGGTAACATTATTTATCCTGCTTGGTAAAACTATTCACCATTCTGATGATACTATTGAATCCACCCTAGTAGTTTGGATCGAAGATGAATAACTGGCTGAACCTTTAACTTTGCTTAAGTCACGCTTTTCTCCAGTCTATCTCTCTAAATTTCATTATAAATCTTTGAAAGAGTGTTTGAGTTTAATTTTTATATCAGCCTCGCAAAGGTAAATTTAATTTTTGTATTCATAATCTAAAACTCAATCACACAATCCTGTGAAATTAGCGGTTGAACGAAATTTCGTAAAACTAATATAAATGGTGCAATCTTTTATATCAAAACTAGTATAAAAATGTGAAATATTTTGTATCAAAACTATTGTATCTTCTGAGTTTGAAGATAATAATAAAAAAAAAAACTTTAAGTAGGATTACTTTGAAAAGTAAACATAGGAGGCTTGATGAGAAACTTCGAACTTCTCTCTTTATTTGGTTTTTACGCCCATAAAACCCACACTGGGGCAAAATTGAAGGGGTTGGGCCTGCCTTGTCCACACCGCATGAAAATTCGTGCTCAAATTTGAAGAAAAAAATATTATTTATTTTATTGTATAAAAATTCGTGTTCTCTGTTTCACGACAACAAAACTTATCCTATAGAATGATCTCACCCGTCCACGTTTCAATCACCTAAAATCATTGGAAACTGCATCTTGTTATTGGGTCCCACTCTTTCTTATCCCCTTTCCCTTCCGCTCATCCGACGGCCAATAACCAAATCATCTTCTCTTTCTTCTGCTCCTTAGGTCACATGATTATTTGTTGTTATTATTCCATATATGTTTTTTTTTATTAGCATACTAATAATAATAATAATATATTTATTCATTACAAAATTGAGATAAATATTTTAAAATTTTTTAACATTATGCATAATATATTTTCATGAGGGGCTCTGGGAAATTTTTGTAACTTTTTATAATAATTTAATTATTTATATACTTTTAAAAATAATAATAAATATATAAATAATTATTTTTTTAATTCGAAGAAATAAACATGTTGGTGGAAATAATTTGAAGTAATTTAATCAATAAATCATGACTATCACTTATTAAAATTAAAATCTATCAAACCCTCTGTATTCAAACACAAATTCACTGACAACGTGAATCACCCAAACCCATTAAAACGGTCTTTTTGATTTATTGGTTGAATAACGTCGTTGCTATTGATCCCTAGTAATTTAATGTATAGATAATATAATAATACAGCATTGATATTGTCCTACCCTTATGGTCTCCTCTCAAGCACCTTCCTCATGTCATCGAAGTCTTGCTACCAAATAAGTACCTCATACATTTAACCTATTCAATGTAAACCATAACTCTTCATCAAAGTTCACTCTAATTTGATAAATAATAGAAAAAAGAATTTCACTATATATAGTGTTTGTATTGAATAAAACACATATACAAAATAATATAGAAAAAATTCTTATTTTTAAATGTGATTTTATCAATAATTGATTTTGTATATATTTTAACACAAAACCGTTAACAAATTTTGTGAATTTAGGTTGTTTACCAATATCAAGAATTGTTAATTTTACAATTCCATTAATTGGGAATTCATCTCAAAGAAAAATTGCGAATTAATTAAATTATTTCATTCAAAAATTGTGATTCGAAATCTATAAAATCTATATAAAAATAGCTAAATTTCAATATTAAAGAATATTAAGCATAATTAAAAAAAAAACAACTATTTTTTTCCTATTTTAATCAGTAAAAAAATATTGAAATTGCAGGAAATATCATTTGAAATAGGTATGTAGGGTTTTCTCCTACTATAACAATTAAATAGACATGATTTTAATTGTGAAAAATTAATTTAATAATATCAATTTTGTATAAATTATTCTGATAAATTAATTAATTTTTTGATGTTGTATCAAAATTAGGGTCTAATTCGAATCTAACATTCACAAGTTCACGAGTCTAAGTCTATAACAAGTTTAACTCATAAATAAAAAAAAAAAAGATTTAAATTGATTAAAACGATATTGTTTTATTGTTTTGACTAATATATATCATAATAACATCGTTTAAACTCATATAAATCAAAACAGTATTGTTTTGATTATTTGATGTGTTCGACAAATTAAAATGATTTGAATTTAAATTGATTTAAAATTGAATTTGATGTGATTTGAATTCAACATTAATCAAAATTCCTTTTTATTAATAGTAGGACTTGATTCGAGCCGAGTTGAGTCCAACTCCTTCAAACTCAACCTTGACTTACTTGAAGTGGGTTAAGTTCAAATTTGATTTGTTAAATAACTTAAAACGACATTGTTTTTAGTTAAAATAATATTATTTTAATCAATTTAAATAATTTTTACCAATTCACAAATTTCATAAAACAAACTCATTATTGGCTTGAGTTTGAGTTTGCTATAAATTCAAATTCAACTTTTAAATTTGAATTTATTTTAAATTTGTTTGAATTTAGTTTAAAATCGATTTTAAATGTATTTAATTCGAATATATCTCAAATTAGTAGCCATATTTAGAAGCCAAAAGATATTTTAAGGTCTATGGGAAAACGTAAATGGCACTTTCTGAAGTCAAATCATATATCCAATGAGGATCACATTACCCAATTGTGAACATGCATGCATCTTAAAGGGCACGGGAATCTTTCTAAATGTGCGTTAAATCTTAAAAAGTATAAAAATATGATACGGTGTAGACTTTGACCATTGATTGATTAAATTAAACATCATGTGGCCGATAGCCGTCCGATTTCGGAAAGGAAGATGATCATCATATTTTAAACAAAGTCAATCAGCACACACCACCTCACACATCACATGCAGAATTGTTGACCAAAAATGCGTATAAGAATTCGCGTCCTCTGTCACACAATAGTTTTACCTTTCCTCTAGAATGATCCTGCCCGTCCACGTTTCACTCGTCTAAAATCATCCGGAACTGGGTCTTATTTTTGGGTCCCACTATTTCTTACCCGCGCATCCACGGCCAATAATCTATCAAATATTAAAATTATCTAAAATAATAATATTTTTTTATATATGGATTAAAATAATATTTTTTTAATCAAAATTGACATAAAATATAATATTTTAATTAATTTAAATGATTTTTATGGATATACAAACTTCAAAAGTGAAACTATAGATATTTAATCAAAATATTATTATTTTAGTTTTAAATCCACCCTTTGAGTTAAATTTAAATGTGAATTTATTTTTATCAATTTTATTAAATTCAAACTTAAATTCAAATTTAATTTAATTATCAATCAAATTAAATTTAACTCAAATATAAATCTAAAGTTTTTAACGTGACATTTTTTAATTAAAGCTCAACCCAACTTGCTTTAGTTTTAGTAATTTAATTTTATAATTAAATTTTATGCACAAATTATTTTTTAATTCAAAAAATGAATCTCATAAAATTAATTAAATTACTCTGATTTAAATATTTTAAACAAAATTAATGTATAAAATAAAAATAATCTTAATTTTATACACATGAACGATATATTATACATTGATACGAATGGATTTAAAATTATTTTCGTTTATTATTAAAATTAAGTAAATATTGTTTAAATTTTAAATTAAAATAATTAATTTTTTTACTCATTTTAGAGTAAAAAATAATATATGAAAAAATAATAAATAACAGAAGGGTGAGAATAATACGTCTCAGTTGACAAAGGAGTCATAATTAATGACTTAAAAACATTACCAAATCTTTAAAAAGGTTAAAGAGAAAGACAAGAAGACGGAGTAGCCACGGTGTGAAGGAGTGAGGCAAACACTGCTCAGGAGTGAGGGACGGTACTGTTGTGCACGTTTACCATCTAAAGAATCAAGGAATCTTTTTGCAAGAAGAAGGACAAAGCACAGGGAAGGCAGACAAAGATAGTGTTTTTGGGTTTCTCTTCTCATTCTTTTTTTTCTTTCTTTCTTCCTTCCGTCAGGTATGCTTTTAATTCAAAACTGAAGTTAAAACCTTCTTTCTTTTTTTTTTTGGCTTGCCCTTGCATCCGTAGTTTGAAGTAATGCTTGATTTCATCCGGGGTTTTGGCCTTTCTTAATTTTGTTCTTGCAATCATTGGCTAGTGAAGCCAATGGGTTGGTTTGTGAAGTGTTAATGTTGTTTGAGTTCGGTAATGGTGCATTTTCTTTGTGTTTTTTTGGGCATTTTGTGGAAGTCTGGAAATCTGAGTGTTTTGGCAGATGGGCTTTTCTCAAGTTCTTGTCGTTCAAGTGTGTATGGTTAGATGGGGGAAATTTTTTTTTTCGTTTTGTTCTTTTTGAGTGGAACGTGTTTGGAAATGCGGGGAGATTTGAGGAGTAATTGTTGATTGATAGATTTTAAGTCGAGGGGCTTTGCATTGTGAACCTTTCTGTTTTAGCGCTCTTCAACAGTGAGAGGTGTAGCCATTTGAATGCTTTAAAGGCATGCTTTGTGGAGTTGAAGATTGTAGTGAGGAGTTAGATGGTATTTGCCTTAGGGTGTACAAAGGTAGCAAAATTTTGGGTAAATGTGGATGATACCGAGGGAGAGGAATTAGTTCAAGGGACAGGAGTCTTCTGATTGGGATTCAATGTGAGATTGTTGACATCTTTGGGTTTGTAGTTTTCTCGATTGTATTTCTTTTAGCAATGTGGGGTCTTTTCTGGAATTTTCTTGGTGCTTTATGCTTTGAGTTTGATTTTTATTTTTTTCATTTCAATTTTTATGGTGTAGCTCTGTATTGTTCTGATGTCCTTTGGTTGGGTCTCTTTGTTTGATTCTACTTTTATCTATTAAAGTTGAAACAAGAATTGAAATACTCCTCATTGACTTGAGGGCTGTGCAGTTCGGATATATACTATGATTGGGTCATTTCATAAATAGGTGTGGTGGAGGCTCTTTAATGCTTGTTGTGAGAACGTGGGTATTGCTGAGGCTATGTGGAATTAATTTTGCCTCTATGGACCTTGAAAATGTCCGCATGCTTATTTCTTGTTGTTATACTCAATGTCCCACAAAGTGGACAAGGGATCTTAGCTTGTCTAGTTTAGTGATTCTCAGTGCCATCCTATATTGAATGGAGAAAACACTGAGCTTGTGTTCAGTGAAGTAATTTGAGAATAGTTTTTCATACCAGAGCTTCCCTTCACTGTGTTTTCCTTCTTGTTGAAGGCCTCATAAGATGTTAGAAAAAAAAAAAAAAAATGTTTTCACCTTTCTCGTTTGATGCATTTTTCAGGTGTTGAAATAGATCTTGTTTCTGCTCTTGTTGTCTAAGCCAAACTGTTATTTTGAATACTATAAAATAATCAAAATATGAATAGAGTTCTTTTCATCTATGTGCTCACATGCTTGCATATCCACTTGTATGTGAGCTACTTATGAGGAATGTAAGATGTTTGGTTTTTCCATGCTGATTAATGACTTTTTCTATATTATGAATCAATTATTTTGACAGGTTGAAGGGTGAGCATAAGTTATGATACATCCATTTTGATGGTCCTAGACATTGATTTATTTTGACTCATGTAGCGTAAGAGACATATCTCTTGGGTGGTTGTTTTGAGAGAAAGTTGGACATGAATTTGTTGGTGGGGACATGCTCGAGCCAAGGGAAGCTGACATACCTATCCTATTTCTGGTCCTGGTTGTGCTTCCTGTGGTTGCTTATTTCTTACTTGGTAAATGGAGTGAAACAGCAAAGAAGAGGGAGAGGATAAGTTTGCTTACTCAGTTGGCTGCTGAAGAAGCTTTTAAAGCAGAAGCAATGGCTACTGCCAGTGTTATCCCTATCGTTGCCACATCAAAAAATACACTTCATGTCTGTGCCAGATGCTCTGCTCCTTCTACAACCCGCTGTTCCCAATGCAAGTCTGTCAGATATTGGTATTTCTTTTTCTTTTCTGCTGTAACATGCTGTTATTATTGATATATAATTTTAGAAGATCTTGAATCCTTGTTAAACAAGAACCTCTTCAGGGCTACATCAAAGTAATATGTCCTTCTACACTATCAATTTGTTTTCATCTTTAACTTTTGTGGAACCTTATCAGATTTTGATTCCTGTATTTTTGTTTTACCTTCTTCTTAACTGATAACTTCTCATCGATTAGGTAAAGTTTAGAAAAGGTAATTTATGAGTGGTTTTTATCACTGGCAGGTGTAGCCCATAGATTAGTAAGTAAATTTGTTCTAGAATAACTAAACGTTAGACTGATAACCTCTGTGCAGTTCTGGAAAGTGTCAGATAATTCACTGGAGACAAGGTCATAAGCAAGAATGCCAACAACTAGACAAAACAAGCTTATGCTCATCTCCCCGGGCTGAATCAATTCACGATGCAGTTCTACTTAATGAAAGCTTGAACTCTCAGTTATCTGGGTATTATAGTAGGACTGGGAGCGAGAGATCACCATTAGATGGCATGATTCATCCATCAATAAGCAGTGTCGCCTTTGCTGCCATGCACTGCTCTGCAGTTGATTCCTCTCATGCCTCCTTGCTGGAGAGAACTGTAGACAAGCGGGCTTGCCTTAAAGCCAACAGAGAATTGTTTAGAAGAGAGGATGAAACTGTATTTGACTCCGAAAAAGAATTGCTAGGGGGTTGCACTGCAAATCCAGATTCATCTATTAATATTTCATCACAAGAGGCTATAAGGCATAAGGTTGTTGCTTTTTAAGTTTCTATTTCATAAGCATTGGTTTTCTGCAATCGTTATGCAGTTTCTGATGCTATGCTTTGTCTGCAGTCAAGAACTACTGACTTTGTTGTGTCAGCTGAAGAAACTTGGGGACAACACTATGGCAGTGGCTCTAATGTCCATACTCATGGACCTGCAAGAAGTACAATGCTAGAAAATCATTATTATCAGAGCCAACATGGAAATATATCTGAACCAAGAAACAGCACTGGATTTCCAAGGGTACCATATTCCGCAAAATATGGGACAAATACACATGAAAATGAGACTGACATTGTTCCTGATGGAAACGATGAAATGTTAGATTGTTATTCTGGCATGAAAGCAGTCAATGGAAGTATAAAAGTTAAAAATGCACTGAATCCTAGAGGGAGCAAAATTTGTATGTCGGAAAAATCATCCATGAAAGTAGTTGGTGAACAGCCATGCACGACTGTAGTCAGTGAACAATTCTGCTCAGAAAAAGAGAGGAAAGGACTGATTGAGGATGAATCAAGTAGGTCTCTGGATTGCTTTTCCTTTCTATACCTTGCAGTTTCTGGTTTTCCTAATTCTGGATTTGTGATACAGAAGTTCCAAGAGTGAGAGAAAACATTACAGCACAGAGAAGCAGTGCAGTCTCCAAGATGGGAATTATTAAGATAATGGGTTTAAAGAAGTCATCAAAACTTAGACAGGATGCTTCAGAACTTGGGCTTGGAAAAAAGAAAATGAAGGTAAGTTCCCTCAAAATATGGTTACATATCAACTGCAATCTGTGTACCATTCATGCTGGATTCTTGAATTATTAACTGATCTCATTTGTATTTACTATTGTGGTGTCTTAGATGCTGTTTCCTTATGAAGAATTTGTGAAGTTTTTCCAATGTGAAGTTTTTGATTTATTACCCAGGGGCCTTGTAAACTGTGGGAATAGGTATGGACTATCCTTACTGTACTTTTTTGCAAACTAGGATTCTGAATCTTGATAATTTGAAACGAAGATATTTTGGGTTGTTTATATATAGATTAAAAGATTGAGCACGCATTAGTTTCTTGATTGGCATTTTTAACTGTTTATTGATTATTACTTTTTAATGCAGTTGCTATGCTAATGCCGTGTTGCAGTGTTTGACCTGCACAAGGCCTCTTGTCATCTACTTGCTCCATAGATCACATTCCAAAGCCTGTAACTACATTTGCTCATTTTCCTTAACTGCTAGCTTTCATGATATTGATACTAGTTTAGCGTTCTAGAATATGTGTGATTTCATAATTATCATTTGAGTGATAGGTTGTGGGAAAGATTGGTGTCTGATGTGTGAACTTGAGCAACATGTAATGATGTTAAGAGAAAGTGGTGGTCCCCTGTCTCCTGGCAGAATACTGTTGCATATGCGAAGTATTAATTGTCAGATTGGAGATGGAAGCCAGGAAGATGCGCATGAGTTTTTAAGGTCTTTCAAGATCTGCTAGCTGTTTAGTTTTTTTTAAAGACTTTTATTTCTATGGAGATGCTGGTTCTACTTTTCTTTACTTCTGTTTTCATAGATATACCATCTGAACCCTGAATATTTTTGATGTAAAGAGTTTCAACTTCTATACTTCAATTTGTAAATGGAATTTTCAGCCTTTCATACATCGAAGAAGTTAAACTTTGTATGCCACTGTTGTTTCTTTCAGGCTTCTGGTTGCTTTGATGCAATCCATATGTTTGGAGGGACTTGGCGGTGAGAGCAGGGTTGATATCAGACTGCAAGAAACTACCTTTATCCAACATACTTTTGGTGGGCGCCTTATGTCAAAGGTTTTATTGCGCATTAGCTCCTCGGAAAACTTATCTTAAATTATGTTCTAATAAGTTTATTGTACTATTTAATGTTATCTTCATTTTTATTCTTTTGGTAGTTTTGAATGATGTCTCTGTCAATTTCAACGCAATAGGTAAAGTGTCATAGATGTCATCATGAATCAGAGCGATATGAAAACATTATGGATCTTACATTAGAGATATTTGGCTGGGTTGAGTCATTGGAAGACGCATTGACTCAATTTACAACTGCTGAGGATTTGGATGGTGAAAATATGTATAGATGTGGAAGGTTTATTAAACTTCTTGAAGCATGTTCTTTGAAATTTCAAGTTTATTGCAATAAATTTATATACTAACTCACTGACTGCTATTTTTTTGATGAAAAGATGTGCTTCATATGTCCGAGCCAGGAAGCAGTTGAGTGTACATGAGGCACCAAACATCCTGACAATTGTCTTGAAGAGATTCCAGGTATACTTGCTTTATTAATGAGAATCAGTTTGTAAAAACCCCAAAAGCTAAATGACAAATAACCTAGAGGGGGGGTGAATAGGTTATCTAAAAATTTTGTTAAGTTTAAAACGTTTTTCCTATTTTACCAACTCAACCAACCAAATATGTAAATACAATTAAGAACAAACAATTATACGACTAAGCAAATATAAATAAAGAGAGTAAAGGGAAAGAATTGCTTAGCCGATTTTTAGAGTGGTTCGGAGCTTCTCCACGCCTCCTACGTTCACTACTCCAAGCAACCTCACTTGAAGACTTTTCTTCCACTAACTTCAACCCCGAAGTTATAATAGTTTTGATCCAAGGGATTTCATCCTTAACACTAGTTTTGATACAAGGGATTGCGCCTTTAACTTAGTTTTAACAGGGATTACGCCCCACACTAGTTTTACGGGATTGTGCCCAAGGGTTTATGGAAATTACAATAGTTTTGCCTCACAAGGCTAATACAACAATTAAGCTTAAGGTTTCTCTCTAAAGGTTTACAAATATGTTTATGAGAGAAATTTGGAGAAGAAATTAGAGAATGAAAGAATAAAAGTTTCTGGCTTGATTCTCTAACCCCTCAATCTTCAAATCAGCTCCAATTTATAGGAAATGAAAGAATATAGCCGTTACTTGCTGATTTGAGAGCCGTTGGAGATTTTCTGAAAAACTGCACAGGCGTGTCACTTTTCTTGCACGGTCGTGCTTCCTTTAATCTGCATTTCCAACGGTCATATTTGTGCTAGCACGGGCGTGCGTATCTGCAACACACAGACGTGTGTCATTTTTCTTCCATCCGCTTTCAGATTCCAGAAGCTAGCACGGGATGCAGGCACGATCAACACACGGGAAGCGCACGGCTGCATTTTGGCCTTGCACACGGGTGTGCGTTTGTGCTACACGGCCGTGTGTGTCATTCTCCTTTGACACACGGTCGTGCCTTCTTCCTGCACACGGGTGTGTGCGCTCTTTAGCCTTGACACACGGCTGTGTGTCCTTGAGCACATGGACGTGTGTCTTCTCTTGTGCACAAACACGGGCGTGTTGCTTCACTTTTTCCGTGCATGGGCGTGTGTAGCTTTTAATACACGGTCGTGCGCCTGCATATTTCTGCATAAACAAAACTTTGGGTCCTCTTTGTCATGTTCAATACATGCATGGACCAGTTAGATATTTTAACATACATTTTGTATCAATTCAAAATCCACAAGGGTTCAACACAGTTCTTTCAGTCATTTTATTTGCTTTAGATGGTTATAATCGTAAACAAACCTAGAGTAATATCTGCTGTCAGTGGATGCCTTTAGTGTAATATTTTCAAAATGATTTTGAGGTTGGTACATCTGCGTAGAAATCTATTTGGTTCTTATACAGCCTGTATATGATTTTGGGCTCATTGCTATTTGATTTGTTTTGCTTTGTCAGGAAGGAAGATAT